>CAJQZP010000196.1:2777500-3073923 GCA_907164705.1 Parnassius apollo
CTTAGGTGTGCCCCGAGTCTAATGAGGGGTATATCTGACTACCAGCATGGGTTTTCGCCAGGCCGGTCTACTGTTACAGCGCTGCAAGACGTGCTTCGTACTGCGAGCGAGTTGCAGCGCAAGTATATACAGGCCGTTATTTTAGATATATCCGGGGCCTTCGATAATGCATGGTGGCCAATGATACTTTTGAAGGCCAAACAGGGAGGGATCTCACCCAACATCTATCGGATGTTGGTAGATTATTTCACCAACAGACGGGTGGGTATCTTTGTCGGCGAATGCGTTGAATAGAAACGCTCGACCATGGACTGTCCGCAAGGATCGGTTTTAGGACCGACCCTATGGAATTTACTGCTGGATGATCTGTTGAGGCTGCCATTTCCTACCAATGCGAAGATGATAGCGTATGCAGACGATGTAACTCTCTTGATTGAGGCAAACTCTAGGGCTGACATAGAGAATACGGCCAAGTCTGTACTGGAGCTGGTTGACTCATGGGGGGAAAGGAATCGTCTATCCTTTTCCTCCACATAGTCAGCACAATGACCCTCAAGGGCAGGTGCTTGCGACCACCTGTAATCAGGATGAGAAGCAACTCAATAAAAAGCGTAGAGTCGACTCAAGTATTGGGCGTTACGCTAGACAATAGTCAGTCCTTTATTAAGCATGCAAAGGACATGGGAGATAGGGCCGGGAGATGCTTCGGGAAAATGTCGCGGGTTTCGGATATTTTTTGTGTACAATGGAACATATATTCCTATAGTAACTTATGCAGCGGCACTATGGGTAAATCGGGTAAGGAATTATACGGTGCGCACGTCACTGCTCAGATTACAAAAGTATTCACTCGTTTTGTTGAATAAGAGCTGACCGGCTGACCTGGAGGTGATACGTGCTGGTAGGATTGATCTCGCGCGTGCGGAAGCAAAAAATGGGGAGTTGATTAGGCGTAAGCGCGAGATTTAGGTGGATGTTATGAACGTATGGCAAGAGAGATGGGAAAAAGAGACGAATGGAAATGAACTTTTGTGTTTCTTCCCGGACGTGTCGGCGCGATTCAACGCAAGTTGGATTGTACCGGACTATCAAGTCTCGCAGATGCTCAGTGGGCATGGATGTTTTCAGAAGAGACTGTATGTCATGAAACTGGTTGAATCGGGTATGTGTGATTGCGGTGCTGCCTATGAGGATAGGCATCACGTGCTATGGGAGTGTGCGTTGTATGAAGACCTGAGATGTAATGTATGATGTATGATGGACGGAATAGTACGCAGAAGTGTAGGTCCGGTTTAATACCTGGACCTCGTGGACGGTAAGGACAACTTTGGCCAGCTGCGGGAGTTTGCGCATGAATGACAAGCAAGAAGAACAGCCATGGAGAGGAAAAGGAGCGTTCTGCCCGGAACCGAAGGCGTGGTGTGTTCGACCAGCCCAGAAGGGGAGAATGGAATACAAGGGACAGGAACAGATTAAATAATTTGTAGGGAGTCAAGAAAGTACACGCGGGAAAGAGCCCAGAGCAAGTACCGCGTGCATCTCTCGAGATTCGGCCCGTATAACCGTGAGGTTGGTGGGGCCATGGGAGGTGGAGAGGCCTCCGAGCTGTGTTCTGTGCAGCAAAGAGGGACACCCAGCGAGCTATTGTTGGTGTAGCAAAGCGCCGCGTAGTAAGCTGAACGGAGGAGCAATCCGACGCGGGCGAGTGGGCAACTCCAGTAGGTCGCGCCCACGGCATTCTGCCCCCTCAGTCGCAACAACCTCGGTGCCGCAACCCCCGCCCGTTGAGGCTACAGCCAAGCTCACCCCCGTTAAAGGGACTTCCGGGCTAGGCCCAAGCCCTCCGGTGCCTTCAGCACCTAAACCCAACGTATGGGTTAAGCCCCCGGCGATTGTCAGCGCGGCCGTCTCACGGCCAGTGCCTCCTCGCCAGGCCCATAAGCCCAAACCCGTCCCTCAGGCACCGTCAAACATCGACACTGAGCTTTCGTTAGTGTTTAACTTCGCCAGCAATATAAATGTGGCCGAAGTCACAACCTTAGCCCGTAAACTTCGCGAAGCCAAGTCTATTCAAGATAGGTTCAATGCTACCATTGACCATATCAATCTTATCCAGTGCCAGTGCCGTTCCAGTGCGCCTAAACCAACTTCTTTCGTAATTAAAATGGAAGTACGACCTATAGGTAGAACCAAGCCTAGGTCTCTGACTGTCGCGTTCTTTAATTCAAACGGTATCAGAGATCAAAAGGAAGAGATCATGTATTTTTTACGCGACCATGATATCATTCAGTTTAAGCGATCCCAAAATAGCTAATTATGCCTTAGTAAGAAATGATAGGCTGACCGGACCTAAAGGCGGTACCTTGATCTACTACAAAAGGTCCTTGCAATGTATACCGATATATACTTCGCCGCTTACTAACTTAGAAGCGTCGGTCTGTAGGATAGCACTTACGGGCCATTCGCCAATAATAGTTGCATCAGCATACCCGCCTCCCTTAAAAAGTATATTAGATACCGACATATCGGCTCTATTAAACTTAGGCCCTTGCATATTAATCGAGGGAGACCTAAATAGTAAACACGTTAGCTGGAATTCTAACGTTAACAATCCTAACGGAATTATTTTAAGAGGGCTCATGGAGAGACTTAACTTCGACCTTATCGCTCCCGAAAGTCCAACACGCTATCCTTATACAAATAACCAACATCCGAACGTCCTAGATATAGCACTGCTAAAAGACATCCGACTTAACATTAATTCAATAGAGGTTATTATCGAGCTAGTCTCAGACCACAGGCCGGTCGTTTTACAACTGGGCCGGCCGGCAGGTGAGGTCCCTCAGACCAAAACTATTGTCGACTGGCGTAAACTTGAGGTCAAACACTTAAGTCTACGAACTCCCAGCATTAGGACACTATACCAGGAGGCCGATAGGAGGCCGGTAGGGCAATTAGCGGCCTTTAGACTCATCAGCGGTCGAAGAATGCTCCCGTAGGGTTCGTGTGTCGAGCGATCAATACACGAAACTTCCGGCGGGTGTTCGACGGCTGATTAGAGCGAAGAATTCCGCGCTTAAAACTTATGACCGCTACCGCACGGAAGCCAATAAACTTCGGGTACGTTCTCTACAAAACGAGATTAAACAACGAGTAGCCGAATTTAGAAATGATAGCTGGGATAACCTCTTAGAAGATATCGAACCATCTCAAGACGCTTTCTGGAAATTAACGAGAGCTCTTAAAGCCGATAAATCCTCACCGATGCCGCCTCTCGTGAGTTTGGACCATCCTGATCTCGCCTTAGGCGATCTCGAAAAAGCCGAATGCTTAGCCGACAGTCTAGAGTACCAGTGCACGCCATCCACCGCACCAACAGATCCCGCTCACCTACTAGAGGTAGAAACGGAAGTAGAACGTAGGTCTGCGCTGCCACCAGCGGGTGAACCACTCGATCCTGTGACAGTAGATGAAGTCACAGAAACCATCAAAAACCTTAAGAAAAGATCAGCCCCTGGGCCAGACGGCATCAGCAACAAGGTGATCAAATCCCTTTCGGCGCCACTTATTTACCTCCTTGTAGGAATATTCAACACTTTTCTCACGAACTGCTCCTTCCCGGACAGCTGGAAAGAAGCAGACGTAATAGGGATCCCAAAACTGGGTAAACCGCGTAATCGTCCCTCTAGCTACAGACCCATTAGTCTGCTCAACACTTTGGGTAAACTATACGAGCGCATTATTCACAAGCGTCTCCGTCATTACACTGAATCTAACACACTCCTCCCAGACGAGCAGTTTGGCTTTAGAGCCAATCACTCATGCTCCCACCAGATTCATCGCCTAACAAAATACATTCTGTCTGGCTTCAACCAAAACCCGACAAGGAAAAAGTATCGAAACACGGAAGCCCTCTTCTTCGATATCGCGAAGGCGTTTGACAAGGTCTGGCACGACGGCTTAATTTACAAGCTGTACAAACTAAACGTGCCCGATAGGCTCGTGCACATCATACGAGCCTTCCTTTCGAACCGCACTTTTCGATATCGAGTGGAGCGAACCCGTTCTTCGAAACGCTTCCTCAAGGCCGGAGTCCCCGGGGGACAAGGCTCCGTCCTATCTCCACTCCTCTTCACACTCTTCACGAGTGATATCCCTAAAGACCCCGTGGTGAACACCGCACTCTTCGTCGATGATAAGGCACTCTATGTCTCAGACTACAACAAAAATAGACTCTCCTTAAAGCTCCAAAAAGCGACCAATCGCCTAGGTGAATGGTTCCGCCAATGGAGAATTGACGTGAATCCTGAAAAGAGTGTAGCAGTATACTTTCAACGGAATTCAACAGCAGGTTCTAAACCAAAAACCATTTCTCTTTACAACCGCCCAATCCCTTGGGAAAAATTGGCCAAATATCTAGGAGTCACGTTCGACTCCCGCGAGAGTAGGTCCGAGTTTCGCGACGCACATAAGTGTAGTAACAGAGCCAAGTCAGTCACTGGCCGTCTACACCCTCTCGTTAACAGCAAGAGTAAGCTGTTACTAAAACACAAACTCCGACTATACAAAACCTGCGTTAGACCGATTATGTCCTACGCAAGTGTAGCTTTCGCTCACACATATAAGAGCCACATTTTAAAACTCCAAAGAGTACAAAACTTTTTCATCCGGAAAGCCACCGGTGCACGGTGGTATCAACAGAACTCTGATTTGCACAATGATTGTGAATTACCATCTATCTCCGAATACTTTAAGGAGATATCCCAACGCTACTTTGAAAGAGTAGAAACCCACCCTAACCCGCTAGTGACAAACGCAGCTAACTACGTTCCGATAGCAAACGTCGCGCCCTATCTCCGCAGACCGCGAAATGTGTTAAAAGAACCATCTCAACCGCTCGATCCAGTCGACCCAAACGTCGCAGGCACATCACACAATGACACTACACCCACACTAAATGGGACAAACATTACTAGGATTACAAATGGGGCGCGTCGCACACTCAGAAGGGCACGACGCGTTCCAGCTCACACCGCTTACATACCGTACACCCGCGTTCCTGGGCGGTTCTCACCGCCCAGACTATCGACCAACACGAGCTGAGCAGTCAGAGACGGTGGTCCGCACTCCCCCCCCTCGGACTGCGGTTAGATAGCTCAAAAACGCCTAAAAAGGCGACATGATGATTGGTAACAATACCAAATCATAAACCATTCATCATCATCCTCACCTCATTGTCTTTCCCTTTTTTAATTGGGCTCACTCAGGCTCAGGCTCAGGCTCAGGCTCAGACTCAGGCTCAGACTCAGGCTCAGACTCAGGGCTTACAGGCCGCGAGCCCTGAGTCAGATGAAGCTGTAAGAGTCGCATAGACTAACAGCGCTAACTTCCAGAAAATAGAATAAATAGGCTTCGGCATTCGAGCGACAGCAAGCGACCCAATCGGAAGATCAAGCAAGCAAGAAGCCCTCAAGATCCCTAATAGTTTAGTGATAACAAATATAGTGAAAATATAGTGTAGTTTGCAAATATAGTTATTCATTTTTAACTGTTTTAATTTCAACTCAACCTTATTTAGTCAGACAGATGTCACAGGATTAGGCTCAGTAATAGTTAGTTTAAATTCATTTCAATTTGCAATGTATTCAATTTTTAATAGTAACCCCTAGTGTTTGGTCCTGGTATACCACACACCTTTTACTTGATCTGATGATGAATGATTTAAACACGATCTTGAGAAAAACAATGATTTATTGCGATTTCACAATACACGAAACTTGGTAAAAATATAAGATTGAGGCACGCGACCGTATTGGTAGGCAAACACAAACACACTCAAAAATAAAATATTAACGAATGAGGTCGGTCGCGCATAGTGTCAAATTACTAAAATGCTGACGCGGGAGAATGCACGGTGTTGCACCGTACATGATGCTTATCTGCGCATTTCTCAGTCTACCACCGACTCTTAGAACTGGCTCAACCCTGTCGAAGTTTTTGCTGAGGCATTGAATACAACCCTGATTTTTGTAGTTGTTGACTCCGGGCGCTCGACACAATGGTGCGGCATAAAAAGTCCGGTTTCTTGTTACCGGTAGCCGGTTTCATATGACTCAATGCCAAGTATTCTTGAATAAATAATTTATAATGTTCTGCGGTATTATATTGTTTTGTGAATCGTCGTTCCAATTGTTTGAATTGCGCAATTGCTTTTTGTTTCGATGTGCCCAAGTCTTGTTCAATGTTTGACTTAAGGGGAAGTTTCACTTGGTATCTTCCATCCTCGCGTCTTGTGGTTGTTGATTTATACAAATCGATGCATGCTTGATCTTCTGACGTGAGAGTAGATTCTTGAGTAATGTCCTCGATCTCCCAAAACTGTTGGATGTTTTGTATATTATTCAGCAAAACATTGCACTGTAAAGTAACTTGATTAGCGCTTCCACTTAATATCCAACCAAATCGCGTTTGTTGGGCGATTGGCGAGTTATTGTTTTCTCTGCAAATTCCGTCTAAGATGATGTTTGAGTATACTTCTGCTCCCAGAAGTATATCTACCCGCCGACTTTTGTAGAATTCTGGATCTGCTAACTGTATATTTTCTAGGAATGACCATGACGGCTTGTCCAAGGTGTAGTTTGGTAAATTATTGATCAGAGTTTTCATTATGAGAGCTTCGGTATTAAGTGTGAAGTCGCTATTATTGGACTTGATTGTTAACTTGATCACGCCTTTACAATTGTTTTCCTTTATGCCGATCCCCGTTATGACCCCTTTACACTGACTTCTAGGTAATGATAGAAGTTGAGCTGCTTTCTCCGTGATAATTGAGGTCTGGGATCCTTGGTCCAGGAGTGCTCGGAGCTTGTAGTAAGAGCCATTGTTAGCTTGAACTTGAAAAATAGCTCTAGCGAGCAGTATCTCTGGCACGTCGCGCTGCTGTGACACGTGCACACTGTTCTGGTTCTGCTGGACAGCATCTGCGCTGCTTGATGAGTTTCCCTGGTTAACCGTTCTTGATGAGCTAGGTTGGTTCATGGTTTTAGATGTTACGAATGCTTCGTGCAATATTGTGTTCCGCTGACCTTGGCATTCGCGGCAGCGATTCTTAGAAATACACTTTCCTTGGTGATGGTTTAGGCAGTTTGAGCACAGCCGTAATCTTGATATGGTACTGCGTCTCTGCTGCGGCGTCATTGTTATAAGTTTTTGGCAAAAATATATTCCATGGACATTGTTACAGAGCGGGCACGTGATTGTAAACTGATTACTTGTTTTTGCATTTGTTGGTTCTGTAACATTGTAGTTGGAAAATACTTGGTATCTTGATTTATTATGCTCCACCGGGACCTGATTTGATGATGGTTTTTGTGTGGTTGGTTCTTGTTTTCTACGGGATGTTTCCAACGTAGTGAATTTTCCTTCCAGGAATGCCAAAAAATCTTTGAGCGTTGGTAACTCACGTGGTTGTTCTAGGGATTCATTGTAATCATTGAATGTTTCGTTGTCCAATTTTTGTGACAGTAACTGCACCAGTAATGGATCCCACGTACTGATATCAATGCCTAAGTTTTTCACGGCGTTGAGTGTCTCCAGAGTGGTGTCATGAAGTCGCTTGATCTGGTTGATAGCTTGATGTTGTTGTATGACAGGAATATTCAATAAGCTGTTGATGTGCGAAGTAAAAATGAGTTTCTTGTTGTTGTATCTGTGGTTAAGAATTTCCCAGCAGATATTATAGTTGTCAGTGCTGATCGGAAGTTGCTGCAAAAGCCTTGCTGCTTCGCCTTGCACCTTAAATTTAAGAAATTGCATTTTCTGTGCGTTTGATAATGATGGGTTATTATGGATAGTTTCAGTGAACAGGTCCTTGAATGATGTCCACTGATGATAATTTCCTACAAAAACAGGTATTTCCATCTGGGAGGTTGATTTTTCCCGATGGAACACTGACCACAGCTTGCTGTTGATGGATCGTTTGGTGGAATTATATAGTTGTTCATAATATGAAAAAGTGCTCTCATATTCTTGGTTGGCTCCTTGAACTTCACTGTCGATGTCCTAGTGCAGACTGTCGATAGCTGACCATCGCAACTGCAAAGAGCGGAGGAGATCTTCCAGCTCCCATTTCTCCGTCACATCGTCAAGATTTATGTTAGAAACTGTCCTTTTAAATGCTCTGAAGTTGCTTGATCGCTTCTTGAATAATTCATCTGTCTTGCTGTTGGTTCCCTGGGACTCCGTTCTAAATGAATGTTGAGCTCCCGAAGTTGAGGGTGCACCCGTTGGAGTTGCGGGTTTTATCAAGGGCGTTGAAGGTTTTGGTTGATGTTCCGACTTAGGTAAGTACGCTTTTATTGTAGCTGTTATATTCTCATAATTTGCCTTGGTTTTTTCATACGCATTGTTAGTAAAATAAGCATGGGACTTGTCTGGAAAAGCGCACAGTTCAACATGATTATTCAGGAATTCCTGCCAATACTCCTCTAAATTATTCAATCTTCGATTAATATAGTCGGGCGTCTTTCGCTCTTGACTATCTTTCTTAAAATTTACAAATATTTGATTAATGCCATCGATAATTTGTTGTTGATTTGCTAGGAGATTTTCCATGCTTGACATTATTTGGTGAAGGAGTTGATACGTTAAAACCTTGGTAAAAATCACTTACTTGTTTTGCTTGTTTTTGAAAATACCTTGATACGCTTGCTTGATATGCTAGTGCTTTGCTTGTGAAATCCTTCTGCTTGATGTGCTTGATGAATGCTTATGCTTGGTGTGCTTGGAGAGTGTTGGCTTGGTGTGCTTGGTGAATGCTTGCTTGGTTTGCTTGGTGAATGCTTGCTTGGTTTGCTTGGTGAATGCTTGCTTGGTTTGCTTGGTGAATGCTTGCTTGGTTTGCTTGATGAATACTTCAAATTTGCTATGCTTGTGGTATTCTTGATATTCTCGGTTTTGTGCTTGGTGTTATTACTGGTTCTCAGTATATTTGCAGACTCAGTACACGTAGAGCGCCGTCTCAATTCGGCTGGTGAGACCCGCTGGTGGGAGGCCAACCGAACCGATCGCACTGCACTTGAGATCCACAAAACACTGATCAGTTTCCTCGAAGGACCATAAAGATGTTTGGTCTTGGTATACCACACACCTTTTACTTGATCTGATGATGAATGATTTAAACACTATCTTGAAAAAAACAATGATTTATTGCGATTTCACAATACACGAAACTTGGTAAAAATATAAGATTGAGGCACGCGACCGTATTGGTAGGCAAACACAAACACACTCAAAAATAAAATATTAATGAATGAGGTCAGTCGCGCATAGTGTCAAATTACTAAAATACTGACGCGGGAGAATGCACGGTGTTGCACCGTACACCTAGCGTACATAGAAGAATAAATAAAACAGTCCACTTTGCTCTCATCCCCTACATTTCTTTGGTCCATCGTCGCCGGATCGAAGAGCTTAGAAGATCTACAGTGAAGAAAGAAGATAGAAGATTATCTCAAATATTTCTCTGTTTCTGAATCTCCGTCAACCATCAACGTCGTCGTTAGTCGTTTTCACGACTAACTTAACTTGTTTCTACCGCGTTTACGCGGCCGGCCGAATACCACCTAACGGTGCCAAACGGTATTCGTCTGGTACACTCCTTATGGCGGGAACGGCAAGCCATACGTGCGTCTTTTTGAAGACGATCGCAAACCGCAACGTGGGACCATGCGTAAAACAAGAAGCAGCCAGAAAGCCAGGAACGACGACGAAACGCCGGTAGGAGTACGCGTGTTCGAGGAAGCCCCCGCGTCTCCACTCGATTATCTGTCGACGTCCGCGCCGTCCGTCGCAACCGCGCCAACGCCAGCAACTATGCCCGCGCCCGCGCCTGCATCCGCGCCCCGTTATGTCGTGTCGACAAGTGACAAATTTGAAAGTAGTACAACCGCGCCACGTACCGCGTAGACACTCGCCGCGATTATAGAAGATGTTTCGGCAACAGAGTTTAGTTTGACGATGCAACCCGCCGCGTCCGTAGCAATCGACGCTGTACATAGGCCCGCACCGCGCGCCCCGTCAGTTTGTTCAGCCCGGTCGACAGCTAGCGCGATAGCCAGAATTAGCCAACTGGAATATAACGCAGCAGAAGAGCTCGCCGCGATTCCTAAGAAACAGTTCAGGAAGCTCGGTTTTATTTTGAAATTACATTTGGATACAAATTACAAAAAATTCTTATCTTATTGACATAATGAAAAAAACTGAACTGGTTAATTGAATAAAAAATCATGAGTGCAATTTTAGTTTAATTAAAATTTTCGTATTTTTAAAAAATATTAAAAAAGGGCTCAAAATAATAGATTTTCTCACAAAAAAAGGGAACATAAAAAAAGGGGAAAAAGTTGGACCGAAGACAGGACTCGAACCAAGGCATTAAGATTTTGCGACCGCTCGATATCCACTTTAGCTATTACGATCATTAACATTGTCAAAATTTACCTTCTTATATTGTAGCAGTTTTTCATTGCCTGAAAACACGGAAAAAAAGACATTTTCTAAAAATAAATCCTAGCTAGATCGATTTATTGCCCCCGAAACTCCCTGGACACTAAATTTTATGAAAATCGTTGGAGCCGTTTCCGAGATTCCGATTTTATATATATACAAGAATTGCTCGTTTAAAGGTATAGGATGTATGTAAGTAGTTATGTAACCTTCTATATAAGTTCATTTTCAGGTTCTCCTAGTGTTTGGAGGATTATGTATAATTTATATTACTATCAAGCAGTGGTTCAGGGTGTATTGGCTGACTTCACAAAGCTTTAATTTTTTAGTCATGCAGGTTTCTTCACAATTTTTTTATATAAATGTAAATCTTATTCGAAAAATTTCATTGGTGCCAAGAGTATCGATTTTCCGTGGAGTGGTCGTGTAAGAAAATCCTCCCATATCGCCCCGTGGGTATTGTAAGAGGTGGTAGGGGTACAGGGTAACTAAAAAAGAAGATGGGTCAGCCCTTCCTGATAAAAACTCAAATTAACCTCTCAACCCCCTAGCGGTCTCATGAGACCACGGCCATAATCCGTCAAATCCCTAGCGGTCTCATGAGGTCGCATCCACCCACAGCACTTTAACCCATAAAAACTTATTTAACTAACTTAACTTCTTCATAGAAAAGTAGTCTCTAAATATAAGTTTTAATGGTTTTAAGTGCTGTGGGTGGGTGCGGTCGCATGCGACCGCTCGGGATTTGCCGGGCGCATGCGACTGCATAGGATTTTTATTATATATATTGGCAACCTTAGTTAATATAAAACTAAGGTTGCCAATCCGCCTACTAAGAGTGGCAACGATGGGAAAATTCCCCACTATGAGTTAATTTATGGGAATTGGGAAAGGTCTATATTCAGCGATGGACTTTTATAGACGGTAATGGAACGGGATTAAACTCGTACTTTGAAATTTATGACGAGTGCTTAGCCCTCTTCTCTTCTGTAACAAACAACCTTAAAGTGATTCAACAAAATGTTTCGTTGATAAATGAATTGCGTTCATATATTTAATGAATAACGCTGTAAATTTAAAACGTAATTACTACTAGCCATGACATACAAAATAATGAATTATCAAAAGAGTGATGGTTGACCTCAACACCTATCATATTATACTCCATACCATAAGCAGCATTTTTTCTTTCGAACTTGACTAAATTAATACAGTCAAGCACTAGGTAGCTTGGAGTTTTCGTTTTTACTTTATCTTAGTTTATCTTGCATTCGACTTGAAAATCCAATCTCAAATTAACGTCATTTTAGACCTACTATATTCCTTTTTTATGATCCGCTCATGCTTTGCTAATTTAGTTTCCTGCCATTTTATTTACTAGAATTCAAATATAGGACGAGGTTTTCATTTTCTCTCAGCACTGACTTTTGAAACTGTTATGAAGTCGTAATTACTTTTAGTTATTAGAAGTGAACTTTAACTTTTTACTAAATGTTTTGTTCTTTGTTGTTGAAAAATTTAAATTCGCGATTATTTAAAATATGGTTTAAAATATGTGGTTCGTAGTATCAACGATATGTGTGGACCAGGAACCGCAATTATTTGCTATGCGTTATTTTTATTGCTTCTTTTTTGACATCAATGTACCCCGTGGATAACCAGAAACTATCTTCATTAACAAAATCAACTTCGTTTCAGATTATATCCAAGTAAACACTTGTCTATTATATAATTTGGGTTATATTGTGAAAATAAATAATTTCAGAAGGCGTGTTTAATCGGTTGTTAACCGTGTAGTGGCGATGTAACAATATCCACTACCACACATCGCGGTGGTTGTCGCAAAAGGTAACAGAAGGAAATTGAACCAGAAAATGGGCAGTAGCATCTTCCTGATGACAATTTATAATTTTAAAAAGCTACGGTTGCCAAACTATCTGTTATGCGTGGCAACTATGGCAAGATCCTCATTTGGAAATCTGTGGGTAAAGGCTATGTTCAGTAGTGGATTTTTGTATGCAAAATGAATGAAAAAGATATACAGCATCATGAATCTAGTACGATAGTAAGCAGGCTGCACCATGTGCAAGAATAAATTGGCATTTAGCAAATGTTTTACATTATTATCAAATGTTTCTAGTTATTTTGTAAATAGCAAGTGTATAGTAGCAAAAATAGTGAAATTAACGATTAAATAACGCATATAGGCAAAATTTTATTCACACTTTAATCTCAGCGATGTGTTCAATCAAGCAAAACCTATGCTTGAATCGAGTTAGCGAACAACCATTGAATATAGTGCTCAGCCCTCATTCAAAGCAAGCTAGTTGATTAAATTCTACTACACACTCGCCAATATACGAGTAGTTTATCGATTTGTTTAAAATCACAAGAAAACATTTAAACTTAAGCTGATTTCAAAATTGATGGCGGCATAAGCGAATCTAATGCCTAATTTTATGTGTGTCGTAAGAGGTGATTGTGCGAGATGCCAGAGAGATTTCCATCAACAGATAGTAGTATAAATATCTTGTTGATGTCAGACGTAAATATAAAAGATTTTAAGATTATTTAGTTAAGATCCGCGTAAAAGAAACTTTCTACTGATGATGCCTCATTTAGGGGCGTAACACGTGTTACATCGGGTATCCTAGAAGTCGACGTCAAGCCGAAACTTTTTGATAAGCGAGGCCATACTAGTTACCAGAAAAATATAAAAAAATCTAAGTCATGTATTTCAGAAATTATAGTATTTTTTTTTTCGATAAAATGTACACCATGAGACAGTTTTTTCATTCCTGTTGCTACAAATATTTACTTTTTGCCAATTTTTTTTCTTTTTCGTCATCCTGTATAGTGCTTCTGTAACCTGTAATCCTAAACCTTGTGCCGATCACTCCAGCTTGAAAGAAAATGTAATTTTATACCGAACCAAGTTTTCAGAATTAGTTTTTCGCACTACTTCAACTGACCGTCCTGAAAAAAAATTGTACTACGCCAGTTTGGCAAGTAGCTTTAAAAGTTAGCGCATTTAATACGGATTCTAACGTAGTATAACACTTACTCCATTATTTCTTAGATCAGCCATAAAAAAAATTTGTTAAACAAAGTCAGTTTTTAACAATTTTTTTGGAACTTACATTAAAATGATTCTAGTGCAACCAAAGCGTTCTTAATGACCACAGCGTAGTTTAAATGAGATAGAGAGAGACATTCCATAAAGTGTGAGCGAGACAGATAATGACGCTTATGAGACACAGATGCAAATACAAACTAAAGTAATAAAATAATGGTTATAAAATTAAGACAGTCAATTTCATTTTTATGATAAAATTTATTACTTATTTTACAAAAGATGTTCAAATTGCCGTCCTTGAGCTGCAATACAAGCCCGACATCTTCTTAAAAAGATCGTGAAATCAGGCGGGCGAATCTTCCATTATTACAAAATTCAACTGCTTCCGCTATTCTCTGTCTAAGCTCTTCTACATTTTCAATTGGCTTGGAATATACGTTTTCCTTCACTGCTCCCCAGTAAAAAAAATTTAGAGGATTTAAATCGGGTGAGCGGGCGGGCCACGAGATCGGACCAGCCCGCCCTATCCATCTGTCCGGATATTCCTCGTTAAGGTGTTCTCGAACTAAGCGACTATAATGCGCTGGACAACCATCTTGTTGGAACCACATATCTCTGAAAATAATAAGCGGCACGTCCTCCAGCAAATTGGGTAAATGATTTTGTAAAAAATCTAAATAAATTTCAGCATTTAAAACTTCTGGCAACTAGGAAGGCCCTATGACTTTTCCGTTTAAAACTCCAGTCTACATGGGTCTTTTGAAACGGTACTGTTATCTATCTTGTCTCATCAATCGTGAATTTCGTGCTTCGTGTAGATTGTGAAGGTTCATTTAGCCGTCTTTTTTAAAGGTTGATTCATTCGACCACAAAATTTTTCTAAGAATTGTGGGTCTTCTCGGTGTTTTTGAATCATGGTTTGGCAAAACGCAACCCGAGGTTCATAATCCCGAGGTAATAACGTTTGTACTCGCTGTACATGATAAGGGTGGAGCTCATTTTTTTGTAATATTCGGTGAGCTATACTTTTGGGCACACCTATGCTGGCCTCAATTCCACGTACCGAACAACTTGGGTCCTCATCAACTGCTTGAAGGACTACTTCCTCGTAAGGTAATGAAATTCTACCTTCACCATGCATTTGGTTTGGCAGTCGACCATCAGAGAAGAGTAGACGGTGCACATTGGTAAAAACTCTGTGATCTGGATAGCGATCAGCATTAGGGTATCTCTCGCGATACCGTCTAGCGGCTTCACTGGCATTACATTGGCTTTCCCCATAAATGAGGTGCATGTTGGCATATTCTTGTGTGGTGTACACAGCCATGGTATGGTACAAATACACAATAACACGTTAAACCAGGGAAAAGCAAAGGTCGTCGTAAAGAGATCACAAATGTCCAAATCCAAATCACACGCAAACAAGTCCAGTAAACGAAGCCAAAGTAGTAAGAACACAAGATATCACCAGCGAATACGAAAAGATGCGTAGTAAACGGAGTAGCGTTGCGTACTGATTTAACAGAGTATTTACCAATACCAATAAGAGGCGTCACTACCTGTCTTGCTCACACTTAGCATGGCTCTCTGTCTTCTTCACTCATTTGCGTCTGTGTCTCATTAGCGTCACTATCTGTCTCGCTCACACTTCATGGAATGTCTCTCTCTATCTCATTTAAACCACGCTGTTAACCACTGTGGTCATTAGGAACGCTTTTGTTGCACTAGAATCGTTTTAATGTAAGTTCCAAAAAATTGTTAAAAACTGACTTTGTTTAACAAAAAAAAATTTATAGCTGATCTAAGAAATAATGGAGTAAGTATTATACCATGTTAGTATCCTTGTTAAATGCGTTAACTTTTAAAGCTACTTGCCAAACTGGCGTAGTACAATTTTTTTCCAGGACGATCAGTTGAAATAGTGCGAAAAACTAATTCTGAAAATTTGGTTCGGTATAAAATTACATTTTGTTTCAAGCTGGAGTGATCGGCACAGGGTTAAGGATTACAGGTTACAGAAACACTATTCAGGATGACGTAAGAGAAAAAAAATTGGCAAAAAGTAAATATTTGCAGCAACAGTCATGAAAAAACTGTCTCATGGTGTACATTTTATCGAAAAGAAAATTATTATAATTTCTGAAATACACAACTTAGATTTTTTTATATTTTTCTGGTAACTAGTATGGCCTCGCCAGAAAGATCAGAAAGTTTCGGCTTGACATCGACTTCTGGGACATCCTGTATACTTAACGGTGATTTGTCTTTCCTAATGCCCAATACACTAGGAAGAATTAAGAGTGTTGCTATTAGTGATGATATAAAATATTCAAACCGTAAGGAGGAGCAGTGTCAAAAAATGTATGACATCTGGTACTTACCTACTATGATCGTCAGTCCGCCTCTAAGGCCATGCCATGAGACAGATGAGGTGTTTAATTTCAACCGATCAATGTTTTATAACAAGCTTGGCGTAATATTTGAAAAATCAACGAGTAGCAAACATACGTTCCACTGCTGGGAACAGTCCTTTTCTGTGCAGTCTCTTTGCAAGTTGGCGCACTTTACATAAAGCACTTAAATTCTCTCGAAATTTTTGTAGTTAACAGGAAGAAATTATTATAAAAAAAATATATATATATATATATATATATATATATATATATATATATATATATATAAACAACTTTACCTTTAACTTCGTTTTAAAAACGACTTGTGAAAAATAAATCTGTTTTGAATTAATAATCAGTGACGTGTCGTCAGAGGTAAACTGAAACAGGAGATGCCCACGACGGAGAAGGAGATGGAGGGCAGCATCTTCTTGATATCAACCTAAAATAATAAAAAACTGCAGTTGTCAACCCGCCTGCCGTGAGCCAATCTACCGGAAGACTAATGTTTAGCAGTGGACTTTTCATCTAGGCTGTAATAACAATAGGGACCCACAAAGATAAAGGTCCTTGACCTTCAGTGGACTTTTACAGGCTGATAAAAGTACATGGTAAAATACTGTTATACAAAACTGTACAATACTGTGTATGTTGATGAATCACATCTTTTGTTCCTGTTAAAGATAATTTACATGGAAAACTGAAAAATGAGATTAAAAATGAATTTTTTGTATCAGTTTCAACAGCGGGACGAATAAATAGCCCCAAATGGCGCACAACATGTTATGGCCCCATATAAAATGTCAGTATTTTAGTATCTTTTGGATACATCATAAAAGTTTAAAAATATATTTATTCGTTATTCCTATAATACAATTTATTTTCTATGGTACAAAATACTGATTTAAAACATTATTAAGTGAGTCTTATTAGTACTTATTAGTAGTAGATACTACCCTTAATAAATAACATCATAAAATTTGAAGTTGCTTATTTTAAAAATTTCTTATAAAAAATATCAATTTATCATTTTAAAAGGTACGTATGTAATCGTAAATTATTTTTTTTCATCTCCAATATCTCCGTAAATGATGACATATAGATAGAGGGAAAAATTCACGGTAGTCCCTTTCAATTATATCACTTTTTTATAGATCTTCGATAAAGAGAATATGTTAAATAAGAAGGTCGTGTATTTCGTCTCAAAAGTATACACTCTTTGCTAACTATCCACTACTTTTTATTTAAATCTTTACTCCGCAAGTCCCCTTTCAATTTGTAAACAGGCAATAGTCACCAAATAATGACCACATAGAGGATATACTTTATAAGAAAATAAATACGTTGGTATCGTAATAACACAATGCAACAGAATGCATTATAATTAAAAGCTATTCACAAAATGTCGCATCGGCTTACCTAATAATATTTAGTTGTGCAAAAAAAATTTCTACAGAGTATATTTTAACAATAGTATTTTTAGGGAAAAATAAATCTTTTATAACCCGAAAATGTGGTCATAAGTTTCTAAAATGACTCATATACATATTTTTACGTGCATGGTGACTAAAAATTCCGATAAGGATGAAAAATGGATGTATTTTTCAAACACACACACTGCAAGTTAATAACTATGTCCTTTAATATTGCTAAGCTTCTTCAGTCAGGTCCTTTAAAATGAAAATGATATAGTTAGATTGTTCGAAGTCGCTTCTCCGAGTGCAGTTTAGTTTCGCGTTTCCGAAATAAGTAATTCTCCGATCGCCGGCCCACGCTCGGATATACTTGTCCAGGTTATTTCACTCTTTCAACCGGATAGTACTAGATCACTCGCGATAGCATTACGATAAAAATATTGAAAGGAAAAAAGGAAATTGAAAACTTTATACGTAGACATAAGGTTGCTTCTTGCTTTTAAAGTCCCAGCGTTATTTATTTTTATATGTCTACCCATTTTTTTACTTGACAAAGGTAACTGACCCGTATCGTCGGGAAAACTTACGTATAATATGACGCAATACGCAACTGGCTGTCGTAATAATATGAAAAAATTGAATTGTCTGTATACGACATGTAAAAAAAACACTGTGGTTCCCGTTAACTGCGTTATCAGAATCAGTATCCAAGCATATAGAAATAATGTTTTTCAAAAAAATAACACATTTAAAAAATTTATATTAATGAAAAAAAAATTTGCAAATTGTATGTGGTTTTATTATCTCTGCATTCGCCGAGGAGTAAGAGGACTGTCAAAGACCCCGCAGTACCGATATCCGTGTGAGTTAGAGGAAATAAAACCACATACAATTTGCAAATTAATTTTTTTTCATCAAAATTAATTTTTTTAAATGTGTTTTTTTTTCGAAATAAAACTATTTCTACATGCTTGAATACTTATTCTGATAACACACTTAACGGGAACCACAGGGTTTTTGTTACATATTGTATAATGTTGAAATTGGGGTTATTTAATAATTTTGTCTGTTTATCCGTCTGTCTGTCTGGGTTTTTTTATAGGATAGGGGGCAAACTGGCATACGGCTCTCATGATGGTAAGTGATTACCGCTGCCCATGAACAACTGCAACACCAGGGAATTGCAGATGCGTTGCCAACCTTTGAAAATGGAGTAGGCTCTTTTCTTCAATGTTTATTAGTCGTATCGATCTGGAAAATCTCTGATGGTAATCGATTCCAAAAGTAAGTTTTGCTAGGATGAAAACTTCTTTTAAATCGCATGGTGGTGGAACGCCAGTCATCCAGATGGTATGGATGGTGTTGCGAGTTTTGTCGCGATGTGCGATGTTGAAATTGTGCAAGTGAAATAAGTGCGAACAATTCCCTGTGGTAAATGCGATAAAATACGCAAAGAGATCCAATATCTCCTCGCAGTGCCAGTGAGTCAAGCCAATCGGAGCTCGGTCGCCGACAATTCGAACGGCTCTCGGGTTAATTTTTGTAATAGCTGAACCAATTATAATGAAACGCCATAAACAGAAAGCAATGCCAACAGAGATCTAGGAAATATTTTATCCAAAAATCTTGGAGATTTAAAAATAAAAAACAAAAATTTATCTTAAATCTAAAATAGCCACATTATTAGATCCTACCCATTTGATTCGCGGGCGGATCGCCCGTTACATTCAAAATGTTTACAAAGCTATCTTCTTTTCTTTCCACAGCATGATGTTTGTTTTGATATTAAACCATACATAAAAAATGAGATTTTTTATATTAAAAATTACTATATAAAGCCAATCCCCAAAACATACAACAAGTCTTATTTGTATTGATATGTTTTATATATTAATATTATGTTTTAAATTTATATACGATATTAAATTAATTATATTGACATACCTAAGTGTTTACCACGATCGTGCCAAATAAACGTCCATAGAGAGTCTACTCCTCTATGTGACGGGCGTGAGAGTTGATGTTACGTTAATATTGCAACATACATAAATTATGTTTTTTGTTCGCTTCTTATTCCAACAGAAAATTCTGTAAAATAAAAATAGTATTCTGCTTCGACTTGTACAATATTTCAGAGGAAACTATATAGGTAACTAACGGTAACTTTATTGTTATTTTATTTTGTCGCGTATCTAATAGCACCTGGCTATATATTATTTTATAAAGGAGATGATTGAAATTGGGTGCTTGACATCGTTCTGAACAGTTATCCAAAAATATGTAGGTAATAAAACGATAAATTATAAGCATAATTAAAAAGTTTATATTCCTGTAGTGCTTGAACCAATCATAAAAACATCTTATAAACTGAAAAACGAAAGCTAATGCTTTTACTATAGCAAAAATTATTATTAAGAATTTCTTGACTTTTTAAATGCCATTTATAAACCTGCAAAAAAACTCATATATATATATATATATATATATATATATATATATATATATAAACATATATATATATATATATATATATATATAAAAAATATATATACATAAATTAGAAATGATTTTACGAAGATATTGAAGCACTTTGTATATTCATATTTCGAAGAATTTGGGCCCGGTGTGAACAAAGTTCAAAAATGTCTTATTTTGTCTTGCAGGGCCTGGGGTTTTCTTTAATTTATGTTTTATTATTTGTAGGTTATGTAGTAAAATTCTAAATGAAAAGAAGACATGTCTTAAAAGACAATCATCCAAGCCAAAATTCTTAAATAAAAAAATAAAAAACGTTTCGTTTTTGCTATAGTAAAAGCATTAGCTTTCGTTTTTCAGTTTATAAGATGTTTTTATGATTGGTTCAAGCACTACAGGAATATAAACTTTTTAACTATGCTTATAATTTATCGTTTTATTACCTACATATTTTTGGATAACTGTTCAGAACGATGTCAAGCACCCAATTTCAATCATCTCCTTTATAAAATAATATATAGCCAGGTGGATGCAGGATGAAATATAGTTGACAACAAACAACAAACTCAGGGTTAGTCAATTATATATATATATATATATATATATATATATATATATATATATATATATATATATATATATATATATATATATATATATATATATATGTATAAATATATATAAAATTATTTCTATATATAAAATTGAAGCGTTTATCTGTAATATTCAAATAACTTGCTACTATTTAGCTCAGAGGGTTATTTTTAAAATTTTTCTCAGTCTGTATATTTTCGGAAAAAAAAAACTAAAAATTGATACAGTAAATTCTCTCTTCTTTTATATTAATAACGCCAAAATTAATTCGGCATTATTCAGATTAAAGATAATTA
Organism: Parnassius apollo; assembly: GCA_907164705.1. Lineage (NCBI taxonomy): Eukaryota > Metazoa > Arthropoda > Insecta > Lepidoptera > Papilionidae > Parnassius > Parnassius apollo. Next base: position 2,798,253 of record CAJQZP010000196.1, read on the forward strand.
CCCTAACGAAGACAGAGCGGGTCGTATGTAAATAATATTTATTTTTATAGAAGAGGGGGCAAACGTGCATGCGGCTCACCTGATGTTAAGTGACTACCGCCGCCCATGATCAACCGCAACACCAGGGGAATTGCAGGTGCGTTGCCGGCTCTTTAGAAAGGAGTAAGCTCTGTTCTCAAATAATTTAAATAACTAATTAGGCATAAAATAATATAAACATTTAAGGGTTTTATAATAGACGCACGCCTTTAAAACGAATTATAAATTGATGAAATAAACAATTTTTAATGGGGATCAAATGACGATCGTGTAGAGGGGGTAAAAGAATATCCCGTGGGTGTTGAAAGAGGCGACAGAGAGCAACAACCCGGACCAAAGATGGACAACGACGTCTTTCTAGTAATAACTTAAATAAAAAAACTGTATTAGCCAACCCGGCTGCTAAGCACCAAAGCTATGGCAAATATACAGCAGTGGACTTTTGATAGCCTGAAACGGTAAAGGTGATCTTCGTTAGCCCGTAAATGTCCACTGTTGAGATTTACCAATATCAAACACTTGGCCACGTTTGGATAACTCAGAACCATATATTAAGTTATTTTACATTTGACGTTAATGGGAATGGTAACCACTCAGCTATTAGAAATCTTAAGATTTCTCTGGGCCACATCGGGTGAAATGGGACGGATTCTTTTAGGCTGATATTGCATGGTTAATGTAAAAAAGTTAAAAATAACAATAGTAGCCAACAATCTTTCATCATTACCTCTTTTTTTTCTAACATTTTTATTCTAAATCGTTATACAGCATAATTTTATTTACCAAAGGAAATTTGAAACTTGAAAAGAAAATAATATTGATTAAATCGTTATTTTAAAATAGATGAATAATGGATAAATAAAAATGGATTTTATTAATAGTATATAGTAAGTATTCATTTCAAATTCTCACCAAAATGTGTTTAATATAATGAACAGCCTAAATTAATCATAAGATATGACAGATGTTCACATAAGCCCTAGTCCCTTTCAAAACCAATGATGGCACATAAATACAGAACTTTAATTTCCGGCCTGTCTATATCGTAGCTTTCTATATTATTAGCGTCAAAATATAAACCTAAAGTTGATAAGTTCTACTAAGAATATTTAATAAAAAAAATAAAATATATTTTGGATGTTTCGCCGATTGAACTAAAGTAAGTTTAGAAATATCAAGGTGTCACATTTTTCTATCCATTTTAAATATTATTTTATTTTTCTGTTGCAAAAATTACTGTTTAGTACTTTTTAATATTCTTCGCTTGACTGCGCCACGAAGAAATTGCAAAATTTCAACGAGCGTATGAATAGCAAGCCAGGTTGCGTAATGAAAAAGCAAAAGTAAAATAACCACAAATAACTAAGACTTTTTTCATTAGCTTATACGTTTCTATATTTTAAATAGGCTGTTGCCAACTACATATGTCTAAATTACAATAAGTATTTAGAACATGTTGTTAAAACTGTTATTTATTATTCAATATTTAAACAAGAAAACAACAATAAAGAGATACAAAACAAGAGATTTGCAGTAGCGAGTTCCTAATAACGACTAAACAGAATGTACTGCGGTTGCCAACCGGCCGGCCAAACGTGTAACTGTGGCATGTATATGCCCCATGGTACAGTTTATGGAAGAGGTCTATTTTCAGTAGTGAACTTTTTAAAGGCTGCACCGGTATGAAATTATTATTACTGTGCACTCCATAGCAAAAATAGTGTTACTTTAAATTTCTAGACTGGTGACCATGATTAATCTGGTAGCTATAATCAATATAATCACTATGCCTGGAATACTATTTTTAATATAAGAATATCAGAGAATACAACCTAGATTTAGTGTATACAAAATTTTATTAAATAAAGAAGCCTGTAATATGGCCCGTAAATAAACGCGCTTCTTTTAGGTTTCCTCCAAATCGACCTACCCGGTCTTATAAGAAAGCTTGATTTACTGGTAACATAAGTAAAATACATATACATAAGTATAAAAACGGGTATTTGTTTCGTAAAAACAGTTTCCTTCGAAAATTTGGATAGCTGTCAAATTTTATACTTTACATCGTAAGTAATTACTTTAAAATTTATATTAAAACTTTATGATTATATCTCTTCGCTTTACAGAATTAAAATTTTAGTTCACATCTTAGAGTGAAACCTGAGATTCGCATATTATCCATGGCTTAGTCATGCCTCTAGTTTCACCTATTCCAACTTTCGTACGAGCATTGTGACTGCCCTATTGGTCTAGTTCATTGCGTAAAAAACAAATCTTGGGTGGAGCGATATTTTAGCCGGCAAGTACGTAAAGATGGTTGAACCTGTGCCTGATCTCCAATGATTGCCGTACCATCCGACTACGAAAGTGAGTACGAAGTACGAAGTTGAGTGATTGAGCACATTGTACTATATATACTAGTGTATATAATAAACAGAATTATTTTTCAAAGAATAGCCGAATTAAAAAATAACTTCAAATATGTTAATAATGATATACGATTATCGCAGTTTTTGAAAATACGAGTAAGTAAGCCTTTTACATTTATTAGAAATTATCCTGAACTGAATGTGATTTATGGGCAACAATATATTTGCCTACCGATTGACCATTGCGAATGTGTGCGTGCGCAGTAAAACTCAGTTAAAATACAAAAATGTCAGAATATCTAATATTTTTTTTCGTTAATTTTCTTAACCATTTGCCTATATTACTTATTCTGAACCATAGATTTAGTATATACTAGTAAGTCTATGTTCTGAACTATCTCTGCAAATTTGGCTCATCGCAAAATAACCCTGTATGCTAGCAGCCGTGAACAAAATTCAGTTTAGGGTCTCTATTATTACTATTATTTATATACTGCTGTGTACAGGCTTCAGTTCCTTTCTAAAAATTAATATAGACTTGTAGCAGTTGGCATCTGAGGCCCTGAGTTACCACAGTTCTTTTTACTGATTGATAATAATTAATTCAACTTGATAAAGAGATATAACTGCTGCAGTATGATAATGGTGAAAACTTCTTGTGATATATTACCCATACACGTGGAAACCACAAATTCAGTGCGCACCGCAAACTATTTATTTTATATTTCTTCTGCTACTATAATTCATGTAAAAAAGTAAATATAGCTGTAAAAGGTATCTCATTTCACGTGGCAAATAATCTTTCCAAGTCTAAGTGACTTTTGTCATTCTCATATTATGAATGACGTATCTTACTTTAAGAGACATACATATATGCGAGTATATCTTTCTTTTGAGATCATAAACATTACTCATGATGAACATCACTACTTAAATATAATGCCTTTATCATCAAGTTAGGTAAACATGAAGGCTTCGTGACGCAGTGGCTTAGCAATGAATTGTAGCGCATTTGGACGTGGGTTCGAATCCCGCAAGGAACAAGTATTTGTATGGATTACAAATAATTGTTCAGGGTCCGGATATTTGTCCTTGTGCAAATTATGTTTTGAAACTGCCTCCACAATAAAAGAGAAAATATTAGAGTGGGGCTAATGTTTTAAAAAACTAATGTCATCACATTACAGCCCTTCTCAAGTCTACTGCTGACCATAGGCCTCCCCCAAGGAATACCACAAAGTACAGTCCTGTGTCACCTTTATCCAGCAACTTCCTGCATGTCTTACCAGGTCGATACTTCATCTAGTGGGGGGTTGCCCTATACTACTCCTATCGGTATGAGGCTGCCATTCGAAAACTTTTTCCCCATCGGTTGTTGGTTCTTCGAGCTATGTGACCGGCCCATTTACCACTTCAGCTTACTTATCCGTTAGGCTATGTCAGCCACTCTGGTTCTACTGGGAATATCCCCATTTACAAGTTTGTCACGTAGAGAAACCCCGAGCATAGCGCTCGCTTGGCGACCTTGAGCGTCCTCATACTGCCAGCAGTAAAGGACCACGTCTCAGATCCATAGGTCATCACTGGCAATACGCACTGGTTGTACAATCTAGTTTTCAGGTTTTAAGGTATACCTGAAGAGAATATGTGTCGTAATTTCGCCACCTCTGCACAGCCGAGGTGAATCCGTCGATTGACCTCGAAGTTAGACTTATCTAGTCGAACTATTTGTCCCAGGTAAACGTACTCGCCAACAACTTCAAGCTTAGTGCTCCTAACAACTACCGGCATAGGTGTAACATGGATATTAAACATGATCTTTGTTTTGTCCATGTTCATCTTAAGACTTATCCGTTGGGAGACACTATTGAGGTTATTGAGCATAGTGCTTAGGTCCTCCAGTGATTCTGCCATAAGGAAGAATTGCCTGATCTCTCTCTAGTTGCATCGGATTGGGACGGTAATCGGACTATGATAATAAGGGATAGAGATTGCACCTTGGGCATATACTCAGTCAATACATAATCCTGTCCTGTGCAGATATCTAGTCTACGTTCAGACTGGTCACCGTGACGTAAAACCGGTCTGGAGGACATTATTATTTTTATTTAGTATAATTTAAACCACGTCATACTATGTTGACAATTTCGGAAACTTCCTACGCTTTTAACACTTAGGTGGTAATTCGAATTAATAAAAGTACACTTCATTAAAGAAGAAAAACATTTGGTTAACTTGATTCTTAACACGATTTTCCTGATAGTTACTTACCTTGAAAACTTTTTGATTTTGCCTGAACGTATTGATTTGCGTTGCAGACTTATGAGTAACTAAAAAGTTATCTAAGTTGAGCTTACCGTGCCAGTCGGTATTTGGTGTTAATTAACGATAATACTTACACACGATAGGTTTTCAAAAAAGTTAAAAGAAGTAACAGCTGTTGTCGATTTCTCCTGTTACTGTGAAGTGTTTTGTGGTGCTGTGAGCCTGGATATTAGTAAATTTTGTTCAATAACAAGGGAAGTGATTCAATGTTTTTTCGTTTCTTAGTATAATAACTAAATTAAACGATAATATAATATAATAAGTAAACGAGTTTAAACAGCGAAAACTTTCTTCTTGGGCGGGTATTTTTTTTTTAATTTTGTTCACCGATTACTTAGAAACGGCTGCACTGATTTAAATAATTCATAATTAGTTTAAAACAATATACTTCAGAAGTGTTGAAAAAGGAATTAAAAAGCTATACTTTTAATAAAATATAGAAACTGACTTCAACTCTCTTAATTGGCCTCTTACGTATATATTTCATTGGTTTTCTTCTCTTAACTTTATATGTTTATTCTTAATATTTTACAAATAGGAACAGTTCAGATAAATCTGGGACCATCAATACATTTGCCAAGAATTCGGTTACGACTGATTTTATGATTATGATCAATCCACCATGCGAGCCGTGGTAGCTCAGTGGTTAACGCTCGCTGTAAATATAACAGAACGCGAGTAACCCGGGTTCGATCCCCGCCGGCACCAATAAAATTGTTAATTGCAAATTTTAAGTGCTGATTTACCACGTGCTCGGCGGTGAAGGAAAACATCGCGAAGAAACCTGCATGTCTGAGGAATAAGAAAAAAAATATTTCGAAGACATGTGAAGTTCGTCAACGCGCATTTGGGCAGCGCGGCGGACACTTCCTTGCCCTGAACCCTCTCAGAAATGAGGGGAGGCCTGAGCCCAGCAGTGGGACGTATATAGGCTGTAACTTTACTTTACTTTACTTTACTTCCACGCGAAAAGAAGGTCAGTGGTTTACAAAATGATAGAATAATAATAATGCCCTCCAGACCGAATTTCAGCCACGGCGGCCGGCCTCGACGGAGGCTAGCCATCGGCGCAGGACAGGATTATAGTGCCCAAGTGTGTGCAAGTCCAGGTGCACTCTCTATTCCCTCACTCTCATAACCCGATGGGACATTAAACCGGCACGACCGGAGATAGATCAGGCGCAGGACCAACGGCTTTACGTGCTTTCCGAGACACGGGGGTGAGACACCGCCAACTTCCTCACTCCGGGCAACTACTGAGAATTTCTTGACGGAAAAACTCAATAATTAATTTTTTGGCCTGACCCGGGACCCAGGACCTTATGATCAGCAGTCGCACTACTACAACCACTAGACCAACGAGGCAGTTAAATGATAGAATATACTTATAATGATAAATTAGGAATTCTTTGGCAAATTGTTCTTTTTATCTTATTATTAATGCCTGTAGTATCCTATACCAGTCTATCTAAGAATAGTACCGAGGTAAATAAACAACTCATACATTCAATTGTACTCTCCATTCCTAATATCGGTGTATTACGTTTGACATGTGAAGACTGTTGTGGAATTATTTTACTTTGTACCACAGAGCTTTGAAAAACCTTTTATTTTGTTTTAAATTTTAATGTCATGTTTGATTTTTGCGCATAACTCAGGTCACATCACTTTATTTTCTTTTTTTAGAATATAAGCTAATATGAAATTCAGGTTGGTTGAAATAAATTATTGATAATATATAAAAATTAAAAGAGCTCTGTAACGGGAATCAAATTACTCTTTACAGCTTGGACAAATTGATATATATTATATAGATTGATTTTAAGAGGACGTTTCGAAGACTTTATATTCTACGTTTTCCAATTTAGTTATTAATTATGGATTGTCTTTTAATGATTATATGGTTTAAAATATATGTATATAAATAATCTATGATATGTTTGTTTATAGTCAATGTCACAAAGACATCTGAGTTGAATTTATATTTCACAGTTAATACCTATATATAGTCTATGTATAATAAATTGTATTAAGTTATGTTTCAATTTTAACTTTTAATAATTTTTAAACTAATTATTTTACTTGACATCTCAAGCTCAAATTTTAGAATAAAATAACATCTCGCAGTTGATAATATGATGTAATATTTATTATTGCATTAGATTATGAAACTCATGTTTGAAATGGCGAAAAGCGAAGCTGAAATAGAGATAGAAAAAATGAAAATTTTAGAAGAGAGGATTAAAGCTCCTTCAATATGGGGTCGAGTGCCATGCGGTTTACGTTTCGAAGATCTTCAAGATAAAAGATATGAAGATGCTGTGAAGTTGATAAAGAGGCACTATATTTCTGAAGAGGTAAACAATCATTATAAGTATGAATTTAACCCAAATATGCTTTAAATATTTTATTAAATATGACAAGTGAAGCCGAATTGGAGCAGCGTTGCGAACTAATTGCTCCATAACCCCCTTAGTTACGAGAGGAAGCGAGCAGTGAAACATATAAAGGCTATAACTTTTACTTTACTAAATATTAAAGAAAAGATGAGCAAAGAAGAATCTACTGCAAAACAGATAAATTATTATAAAATGAAAGAAAAAATTTGCATTTTTTTAATCTCTTTTATGTTTTTACCTCATGATAGATAACATTCAGATCAGTAAAACTTGCACAAAACCAAGAGGGAACTGATGAGTACATTCATAATGTTCGTATATGGATGAAGGACAAAATGTCAATAGCAGCTGTTAAAGAAGGGACAGACCAATTAGTTGGAGTTCTTATTATGAGAATACAGGAAAAAAGTAAGTTATATTCAGCTATGATTTTTATTTAAATGCTTCAATATATGGTATTAAATTTGTGGTGATTTATTAAACAATTTGTAATGATGAACTCCTTCTCGTCGCTTTTTAATAATAATAATAATAATAATGACTTCTTTTCACCACAATAGTACACAATTATTGTACATAACAACGTCGATAAATCCTCAGAATTTCCAAGAGAGTGCCAAAAGAATATGCGCAAGCACTGAAGCATTAAGTGAGTGCATCAGTGTACACATTTGTCAAGATAGACATAGAAATGAATCTAAGTTATACTATGCTATAACTGCTTTATTACCGACTGACTGTATAGTGGCAGTGCGTCGTAAGAGGCGACAGAGAGAAACTGAAAAAGAAGATGGGCAGTATCTTCCTGATAACAACTTTAAACGATAAAAAACTGCAATTGCGTACCCTCCTGCCTAGCGTGGCATCTGTAGCATAATCCAAGCAATCTATAGGGGAAGGCTATATTCATCGGTGGACTTTCATACATTGTATTGTTGTTGGTATTGCTACAAGAATTACATTAGCGTCATGGATAAGGGAGTTATGTTACGCTAAGTATACCACAACAAAATGAAACATAAAATTATTGTTGCTATATTTGTTGTTACTGTTTATGCAAATGCACTGTACGTTAATGATCACATGGAAATGTTTTTATGCTTTAAATAGATCATATAAAATAAACGTATCTCATAATTTCCCCAGGCGCATTCTCTCGCACATTTAGCCGTGTCAAGATTACTTATAACCCTCTATATACAAGTGTGGTAACATTTTACAATGAAATTGAAAAACCAGTAAACATTTTCGATGAGTTAGGTGTTCGTCGATATTTAAAAATATATATTCTAGCCTTAAAAGCTAGATATCGCCATAGAGGTATGTAGAATTGATATTCTTAATTTCCATTTACAGGGTATTTATTTGTAAAGAATAATTACGAAATTATAAATAACGTGTTTTGTAAATTTCTCAGGTCTTGCAAACGAAATGTTAAAAGCTGCAATAGCTCTTGCTTCAAGTGCAAATGTGCCAGCTATCGCCGGTATATTTACAACTTCACGTGGTCAAGTAATAGCCGAAAAATTGGGCTTTGTTAAATACAATGAGATTTATTATATTAGATATCTAATCGACGATAAGGTATTATTTAGTAATAATTTATCACCTTTATTACAAATAATAAATATTTTTAACATTATCATCATAAAACTGTGTGTGAAATTACGTGGCTTGTACAGCTCATCGACGCTTGCAGCGTTAAAAAAAACTATATTTAATGAATTTCCTCATAGCTTTTTAATGGTGCTTAGTTACAACAAACAAATATAGGTTCACTCTTGCACAAGAAGGGATGTAAAATTTATTTTTCAATAAAATTGCAAATTATTTTTTACCGATCCAAAGCGATAAATGTAATTTTACCATCTAGTTACAGTACTTCCAAGAGAATGGGATCAATTTACATTTTAAACATTTTCAATGTTTATATGTATTATTGACAACATATAAGGGACGTCCTAGGCGAAAATTTATCGACCAAATTGGCGATTTCTTGAAAACGGGCCAAATTAGGAGTACCCTTAACCGACGAGCATGTATGCGGAGGTGTATGGATGTGAAGGAGGCGACAGAGGTGTGTCAGGATCGTGCCAAATGGAAGTCTGTAGTCTCTGCCTACCCCTCTGGGTGACAGGCGTGAGTGTTTATGTTTATGTTTATGTATTATTGATACAACATTTAATCAATAATTATACGTTAGTGACGAGAAGTAAAACATAAATAAGTACTTTGTTCATTGGTTAATACTAAAATAATAACCTAATGAACTTATTTTGTACTAGTTAAAGAGCCAGCTTAAAGCAGACAACACATATTTTAACAAACCTTAAATTTCGTCCAGTGAGTCTGATAAACCCACTAAACAAGACATGGGGCCTGGTTAAGCCCGGCCGCAGTACTTTCGGAGTTAATCATGTTTGACACACATTACGCTATATATATATATATATATATATATAGCGCGGGTGCCGAGAGTGTGCCGACACGTATGCGTTCTAGACACCTGTCATATGGACATGACTAGTAAGGGGCAATAAGTAGTTAAATATCCAATTTAAAGCAGACAACACATATTTTAACAAATTACCTTGAATTTTATAAAATGTGCACAGACCTCTATATATACAAGTACGCTGTACTGGCTATACCATAGAAATGTGCCAATTTGAAGCGCCGCTAAAGGATGTCTTGAAAAATAAAATTGACAAAGTCTGGTATCTCATTTATAATGTCTTATTTAATAAGTCCGTATTTTGAACTTTTAAACTAAAAAACGAAAGTATTTTATGTTGTTTGATTGTGTATAATATTAGTTACATAATAATAATTATTTTTATTAATAATGAGAGTGTGCGTAATATGTAAAACACGTTATCAAAAGGGAAGTGATATAATATTTCACAAGTAAGTGAATTTGCAGCAAATATTAAACAAATTAAAACTATTTTATAATATAAGTACTTAAAAATTTGTTACTAATCTTAACCCATCCAACATCTTTAGCCATATATTACTGAGTTTTAATAAACAATAAAATTCAATAGTGTTGTCGAGTTCCTTGTCTATAATACTTATCGATGTTATTTCCTACCCATATCTGTAACCAACAAAGTCGCCAACAACAAATGTTTATTAATTAACGGGTTTCCAACTGAACCTAGACTAAAATTATGGCTTAAAAGCATAAATATTGTGAATTGGCGTCCGAAACAAAATGATCATATTTGTTCCAAACGTTTCAGAGACGTTTTATTAGACATGAGAACTGCACCACTTTGAAAAAGTGCAGTATACCGACAATATTTTTCCTCATTTTCCACCAAACTCAAGGGACATAGAGAAGTGTCAAAAGATCGATGCCGAGCCGAGCGAGAGATGATGTCGAGCCACGTTGTATGTATTTTAGTGGGCTGTGGCTAGAGGAGATTCCTCTCCCTGTACCGCTGTAGTCGAGGTGGAGTCGTAAGGGAAGAGGAGTGTTGGTATGGCTATTGGCGATGCGCCGCAGGATAGTGCTTTGTGGCAATCCTTGGGGGAGGCCTATGTTCATCAATGGATTAAAACCCTTCACGTTTTAATGATGATTAATGATAATGGCATTATATTAATATGATATATAAATAGAATGGACGTTACGCGTAGAGTCCATCTATCCATAGAGTCCATTCTATTTATTTAGGTATGGTAGGGTATAGAATTTTTATCGATATAATTTGGTACACTGTCTTATCCCTATTATTGGTTCCGTGGACATGCACTTCTGCTGTCAGCGCCAAAATGACGGAAATCAAATCGATTCATCATGTTACGGTGTATAGCCAGTCCAGCGTACTTGTATATATAGAGGTCAGTGAAAATGTGTATGATTTCTTTGAAATTTAAATGAATATGATGTATATAATTATTTTATTACATAGCATATTCTTTGGCACACACAAAGTACTAGCGTTATATAGCAGCTTTAATACAGCTGTGTTTAGTATGTTGAGTGTAGAGATCCGGAGACCTATTTAACTGGAAACGAGGCATGCCATCTTAGTCCTCAGCTGTAACAGTGTTGATTCTTAATCGATGGATAAGTGTAGATGTCTATGGGCGACAGCGTCCACTTACTATCAGGTGGGCTGTGTACTCGTTTGTCCCCCTTATTCTATAAAGAAAAATATACTAATCAAGGACTTATTGACTGAGTTATTTCATTCTTTTAATAAAAGTGACAAACAAAGCTTTTCATTTATATATTTTTAAGTGACAAGAGCCGTGGTTAGGTTCAAAGTTCGGGTTTATAATTTAACTAACATCGTTTTTAGATTGTATTTACTGATACCGGTTTGGGAAATTATGGAGCTGCGTTTATGGCCTATCGTATTCCTGACGTTGAAGAACCTCAAGATGAACAAGCACAACGTTCTTCAAGGTTTAATGTATCAGCAATTGATAATGAGGAAGAAGATAATGAGAAAACTGTTTGACTTTGTAATTCTAATAACGATTAAATAACGAAACATAATACACAAATTTCTTGAAATTTTTTCAGGAATTGATAATTTAATATAAGACATTTATCAAATCTAATACAATCGTAGATAAAGTCTAAACTGACTGACGTTAGAAACTATCCATGAATACAATAATATAATAAAACGCTTAAATTTAACCAAATGCAATGTTCACTTCGGATTATAGTTTAATCATATATACGAATAATATTAAAAAGGTAACAAAACCTTATAAAAGCTCGTAATATATGATTGTATTATGAGTAGGATAGTCTTATCGCAAATCATAAATCAAATCTTTTATTTTTTGTTTAATTGTAATACAAATATTATAATATATAAATAAAGGTCTTTGCTAGAAATATTATAATTTCCACCTGAAGTGTTTTGCATTTACACTATAACGATATTTTGATACTTAAGAAGCCGTTAATACAATAGTTCAAGAATAAAAAAAGAATAAATTCATACCCCAAAAGCATGACCTAGATCCTAGAGACTACTTTACCTCTGAGCATATCAACTTGTCATGAAAGGCCTTTAATCATCTGTTTCCTTCGTCTGGATTTTTTAAATGAAATAAATGCATTAAATTATTAAAATAGAAAACAAAATTTAGAAGTCATTAAAATTAGCAGCACAAAAAGTGACTACGGTCAAACACTTTGCTATCGACGTACTTTGTTATTGTACTTGTACCTTAGAACAAAAGTTGTATGATATTTAACGATATTTTTTTATTCTACTAAATAACTTAAAATCTTTGAATGTTTTTATCTAAATATATATAGGAAATGTGAATTCTGATAATAATTTTAAAACATGGCATAATATGTTTTTTTACAATAAAATTTTACAACCCAATTAAGGTTTATGTTCAGCAGTAGACTTTTAAAGGGCTGTAATAAATGAATGAATGAATGAATCCATTTCATGACACGGATTATAAAATTTAATATCACTAAAAAAATTAAGTTACATCTCTACACTAGTGATAGTAAATTTTTATACCAGATAATTGTTCATTAAATATCAAGATGTGAAACGTATTCAAACTATAAGCTTTTCTCCATAATGTACCTATTTAAAAAAAAACACTTTTGATCTCATTTATTTACTAGCCGATACCCGCTCAATTCGCTGTGCGCAAAATATTAGACGATAGTAATCATAATACGAAAACGAATAAAATAACAATAATCATAAAACGAAAAATATCAAGTTTATTTTTTTAATATTAGATTATCGTAAAATCCGTTCTTAGTATGCGTCTACACTGCGACATGAGTAATTACACTATATTCCAAGTCAATCAGGTGTATACATGTAGATTTAGAGATATCGTGATGAGTCAGTCAGTCAGTCAGATGTATTTCGCTTATATACACGAACAGTTAGTCCTGATGGTAAGTGGCTACTGCAAACAAAGAAACAAACAAACAAATAAAACTGCAGATGCGTTGTCAGGATAGAAGGATAAGATGCCGCATAGCCTTTAATTATATTAGCTCTCTTATTACCTTTTATTATATCTTTCAGACTGCAACGTCGCATTGCAAACCCTGTTACTTGGCCGCAGAAATAGTTGAGAAGGTGCTACCAAGTATTTACCCGGACACACTCCTGGGCAGAAAGGAAGTTCTACCATCTAGCAAATCATTACAGCCTATATAAAGTCCACTGGTGAACAAAGGTCTCCCACGGTAGACTGTCTCATGGGGAAGATGTTTGCCATAGTTGCTAAGCTTGGATGGGGGATTAGCAACCGCAGGTTTTTTTTAATTATTTTGAGTTTCCATATCACACCATCGAAATAATTGTCGATTATTTAAATGTTGTCAAAAATAGGTTAGAAGCTTAGAAGACCAACTATTTCATTATTTAAATGCTATAAGTGTTTGTAACCATGAGTTGACGATAATAGCTTTTTATTTCTATCTTTGTTTTGTTTATTTTGAATTGAATAAACGTAGCGAACAAAGAGAGAAGCAAAGTTTTAACGACACTAATTAACAATAAAACGCTAATGTCAATTCACAAGTAAGATAATACAAAAGTGAAAATAAATCTTACTGTTAGCAAATAAAATGAATAAAACAGTACAAGCGAGCCGAGAGAGTTTTACGGAATTTCAATCCATGTCGTTTTATGTTAGTATAAAATCCTTTTTACGAAACTTACGCATTTAAACGCAGTAGTTCAGTGATTTATTCATTCACTCCTATCAAAAGTCCATTGCTGAATATAAAAAAAAATCTTGATATTTCTCCGTTAAATTGCCTCATATTACCTATAATTGCAACGGTTAGCAGGTAGTTTGATCATCGCAAATTTTAATTATTCTGTGTTGTTGTTGTTGTTGTTGTTGTTGTTGTTGTGAAAATGCTGCTGCTAATGTCTTGTTAAATTTTGCTACGTCGACTCTTACGACATCCAAGGGATGTTACGGAGTAATCGAGTCGCTTTTTCGCCACGCTTCACTAATGGCATTTCACGTTTATGCAACAATTGTTTCATTAGTTATGATAAATAACAAGAATGAAGCAATTTAATAGTACAAAGGAGTGAAATGCAGTGTTAGTATATTTTATATTTTGTGTTTACTGTTTTTTAGGTTTAAAATGAAAGTAATAATGTGTAAATTCTTTTACGAGTAGATCTCATTCGAGAATGCTTCCAAATATTCTCTCTTGTAGGTATTCTTTTTTATGTAAATGACTACTTCGTTGGAATGCGCTACTGCCGATTATGATCGGACCAAAGCAGTAATTGAGTTTTCCTCTCTCAAAAAGTTCTCATTAGCATCCCGTAGTCGCTATGTGGCGATTTTTTACCGCCGTGTTTCGGAAAGCTCGAAAAGCCGTTGGTTCTGCGTCATACGAGTATCTCTTTCCGCTTCTGTCGGGTTACCGTCTCTTCGGACTACGAAAGTGAGAGAAAACGAGTGCAACTGTGCTTGCGCGTACACTTGGGACGATAATGCTGTGCTGCGCAGATGGCTAGTCTCCGTTAATACTGGCTGCCGTGACTAAATTCGGGCTGGAGGGTATTACTCTCACGTAATGCCAGTTCTCAGTTTTTCCATCTTAGGCCTGCATTCTGATCCATAATTGAGGATTGAATTATGTGCTCAACATCCACTTACCATTTGGTGAACTAGTGCTCGTTTGTCACCCATATATATGTATATAAAGATAAAATAGTAGTATTTATAAAAAGACAGTTAAAAAACATCCTTCTGCATTGTGTCGCCGTAGGTGTATTAAAGTTTAAAAAACATTAAAAAAATACATTGCTGTCCTATGAGGACAACTTAACAAAAGACGATATATTTTACATGTAGTGAAAATGCTATCAAAATCCTTCTTCAGGTGTTTGCTTGACCCAGACAGACAAAAACAAATTTAAAAAATATTTCTCGTCAGATATGTATCTTAATAATATTATATATACCAGATAAGACTTTAAAAAAAACCAAATGTATGGAAATAATCCTCCTGGGCTAATTTAATACCGTGAAGGAGATAGCTTTCTATATTTGAAAGATAAACTGTTAACAAACTGCTTGTCGTTTACCTGCCTGCACAAGATTCGAAGTTTTAAGAGTCGTAAAGTACTTTTCCTAAGAAAATACGATATTTCGTGGCTGAAACCCAAACAGAACAGATTTGTAGATTATTTTTGTATAGAGGCGATCAAAGTAAGATAAAAATTTAAAGTTACAGCCGTAGATATAATAATGAAGTTTTAATATTTCTATGGTTACAGCAAAGATATTTTATAGGTATGTCCGACTCCTGGAGTCCTGGACACACGCTTTCGCTCATTACTGAGAGGGTTTTAGGGCAAGCAATTGTCCGCCATGTCCATGTCCGCGTGTTGGCGAACTTCACATGTATATGAATTTTTTTTTAAAGTAAGATAACTTTTTTAAAATTTACACAGACTAACATGTACTAGCCTTTTCCAGCATCTTTGCTCGCGACGACCTTATCTTAGTAAAATAATTATTGATAGCATAGTACGGGGAAGAATTCAACACTAAAAAGAAGTCTTAGCGCGGTGGTATACCTTATCTTTTTTCTATCATCTCGTAAAATTCCATTGCTTGTCATGAGTCACTCCCTCATTGTCGGGAAGATTTGTCGTTATCGCCATTTTTGGGAAGCGGATTTCTTACATTTTCCACATTCAACTCTTACTAAATCCATGGAATAAAACAAATATGACATTGTATTGTCATCTACAATGGAACGACTGTTATTTATCTCATGCAAGTTCGGGCCTCGGGGAGTTCCCCATTACCCGGGTAATCCTCACAGCCCATATCTATGGGCCGGTCTTGGGAGCCGTACGTTTGATTTGTTATCTTCTTTGGCGTATTATGCGCCACCAGGTAGGTGCTACCGGAGGGTCAGCCGTCTCCAAGCCCCGCGGAGTCCCGAGGACAAGGAGTTGACGCAGGGCCAATCTCGCCGACAGGAGTGCGCTCCTGACAGCAGCACTCCGGGTCTCCAGTGCTCCTTTTTGCTCTAGGTGATGGCCTGGTATCCCTAGGCAGAAGTTAGCGTATCTCGCGCCTCTGGAAAGGGATCTGCCGAAGGGTCAGCAACCTCCAGGTCCCGCGGAGACGCATCTCGACGCGGAGCCGAAGTGACCAGCAGCGCGCCGGGCCTTCGGCGTCCGCTTCCCAGCATGTAGGTTGAACGCAGTGTAGGGTGCGTAACGTCCCGGGTGGGATCAGGGGCGTCCTCGAGGCTCTACGCAAGCCGAGGTGGCCCCACAGCACGTGCACCCACTGCGAAGCGACGCGCTGTACTTCTCCCACCCGGGCGGGAGTCGACGACCGGCGGACGTGACCGCTTGCTAGCGCGGTCCGGACGAGACTCTGAATATGACAGATTATCTTACGAAGCCAGCACTTCGGTAACTATACCATGTAGAACACATCACTGTACTTATAAATCCATAAAATTGATTTTTAAACTGTTCTTAAATCGAACGACTACGACTATCAAAGATACTGACATCTCTTTTCGTTTTTATATAAAGTTTTCTTTTTTATGATCAAGAATTTTAATACGGCAGCGAAAGATATCGTACTCGTAAATGTTCTTACATAAATATTTATTAGGGTCCTCTAACACGCGTACTGGCAGAAATAGCAATTCTTACTATGTTTCTAAGTTTGACGATAAAGTAGACTGTTTTTATTTTTATTAAAATCAGATTTTATCATGTTTTTTTTTTTCAAAATCTTCCACAAATCACGGTTAGGAGTCATCATCCTGCATCTATCAATATATCTCTCACTAGGTCGTCATTTATCTGTGTCTAATGGCGGGCTTCACTGCGCACATTTCATTTTTATCACTTCCACTTTACACCTCCGATGTAGTGAAGGGTCCTTCAGCTATTTTAACAATTTTTTTCCATACAACTATGCTGCTATCTCGCAGCAATGAGATTTAGTATAGGATCGTAGTTTTAGATCTTAAAAGACGGGTTCTAAAAAAGTTTTCAACAATTTGCCAATGACATTTTCCACTGTATACTTTAAAGTATTGAAAGTGATTTCGTAATTTAATCTAAAACTTTCGCAAACTTTGAATTATTTAATAAAGGCGTCAGAACATTTATAGTTTTAACAAACACAGAGACACGAATTGTTGTCTTTTTGTTTATGATTTATGTCGAATTGAAAAATTAGCTCATTTATAAACTCGTACTCCGTTCCCCTCCAGAACTACCATCGTTACAGAAGAGGTATTTCGGTAATGTAGTGATTTGCCTATAAAGATGGGAAAGATAAAGCGAGTGTTAGATAATTCATCATCGTACCATAACTATTTTATACTGCAACTCCATTACAGTTACTCGAATTAGGGAGAAGGCATGGTTTCCTTTCCCCACTGACTACAAACTCGCACTCGATGTAGTCCGCCAAATTCACTTGAAATTGTTAACTCGAGTCGGCGCTCTACCTAAGGACAGTTGCGTAGACTCCTCTTAGATTTACTGTGGGTGACTGGTTCAGGGATAGGAATCCAACACCCATAGTGACAAGGCGGAATTTTGTTTAATAATGCACATATAAATGTGCTAGATATTTATATGTGCTAGAAATACGAACTTGACAAGAAGTCAGAATGTATACCTGTAATTTACATCCCTTTATTACTTATATTTAAATTTTAATATTTATTTTTAAAACGTTTTTATATTTAAGCGTTTTATTTCCCGTTAAGGCCGGGAAAAAATCAACATAGTTACTGCTCTCAGAAACTAGGGTAGCATAAAATGGAACGTCCGAGATGGGTGTACTTATGACCCTTGTAATATAACATCACATAGTGAGCCAATTTTCTCAATAAATACAAAACGTCGGGAATTAAAAATAAGTAAAATCAGTTAAATAAACGCAATAGAATCCGTAAATTTAGTTTTATTCAATGTGTAGTGTTCGCGTAAATTTAAGAAATCATTAAATACAAAAAGTGCACATTCGTATATTTTAAACACAAAATTTGGACGGGGTCTTGGCGCAGTACCTTAGTGTTGAGTTGAAGCGCTGAGGGCCGCGGGTTCGAATCCTGCTGGGGACGGGACGGGAAATATTTGTATGCCCTACAATTGATCGTTACTGGTTTGAATGTTTGTACGTGTGAAGTTTATGTATGTAAACTACCTACAGACAGAAGTAGTGTAGTGTGAAGGTAACGTTTTATAAACATATAAGCTCATGAAATACCACAAAATTTAATCCATTAGTCATCCTTCGTATGTCTGTTACTTCAATTATATAATTCATTTCTTAATTATTTAATAAGTTTCATATTCATCTGAAACATATTTATCATCATCATCATTACAGCCCTTCACAAGTCCACTGCTGAACATAGGCCTCCCCCAAGTAATGCCACAAAGCACGGTCCTGAGCCACCTGCATCCATCGACTTCCTGCATATCTTACCAGGTCGTCACTCCATCTAGTGGGGGGTCGCCCTACACTACGCCTACCGGTACGAGGCTGCCACTCGAGAACCTTTCTTCCCCATCGGTTATCGGTTCTTCGAGCTATATGGCCGGTCCATTGCCACTTCAGCTCCGTTGGGCTATGTCGGTCACTCTGGTTTTACTGCGGATATCCTCATTTCTGAGTCTCACGCAGAGAATCTCCGATCATAGCCCTTTCCATAGCTCGCTGAGCGACCTTGAGCGTCCTCATACGGCCAGCAGTGAAGGACCACGTCTCTGATCCGTAAGTCATCACTGGCAACACGCACTGGTTGTACACTTTAGTTTTCAGAGATTGAGGTATACCTGACGAGAAGATGTGTCGTAATTTCCCGAACGCTGCCCAGCCGAGTTGAATCCGTCGATTGACCTCTCGGTCGAAGTTGGACTTATCTAGTCGGACTATTTGTCCCAGGTAAACGTACTCGTCAACAACTTCGAGCATAGTGCTCCCCACAACTACCGGCATAGGTGTGACATGGACATTGAACATAATCTTTGTTTTGTCCATGTTCATCTTAACACCTATGGAACATATTATATAATATAAAATTCGTTGAAATGCATAAACAAGTAAAAAAGTGCCCTGTATTGACGGTGTAGGATTATCTACTTTTTTTTGCTTTTTCTTTTAAAAAACGTTACCCCACATGTACCACCCCCTGTATCGTGAAAGCAGTTTACATACATAAATTGCACAAGGACAAACATCCAGACCCGGAACAATTACTTGTAGGCCATACAAATACATGTTCCGTGCGGGATTTGAACCCGCGGCCCTCAGCGCTATAACTCAATGCTAAGCTATTGCGCCATGAACCCGTCTAAAATTTGTGTTTAATGTATATACGAAAGTGCACCTAAACCTTTTTTGTATTTATTGAGAAAATTGGTTCACTATGTGATGTAAATATTACAATTGTCATTACACCCAACTCGGACGTTCCCCACCCTATATAATTCCGTTGGTGTCGTAGGAGGCGACAGTGGAAGACAAACCAGGAGATGTGGAGCAGCTTCTTTATGATACTTGTTGAAAAAAAAAAACAACTGCGGTTTCCAACAAGACCGCCGAGCGTGGTCACTGTAGCAAGTAACCCCTTGTGGGACAATCTATTTGGAGGACTATGTTCAGCAGTGGACTTTGCAAGATTGTAATGACGATGATGATGAATAAAAGAAAATAAAAGACTGTATCGCGCCTGTTTATTACACAGGACTATAGTACAATGGAGTGATTGATATGTATGCCGGATGCCACGCGCTCCGCATACGGTTAGAGCGTGCACTCATGTCAGATTTTGGGTCCGATAAAAATACGGTTGGTAAAACCATGCACGAAGCTGTTCACTTTAATCGACTTCGATTTTTTTTCGGCACTATGGCCGAAACACAATTGTTCAAACATGTCGACCCGACTATCTTTTTCAAATATTGTTCCCTCGGGACATATTGCAAGCACAACAAATATACACTTTAGTGTTTCATTGACCTGAATGGCGATCGAGCGAGTTGTTTGCTTTACAGTCATATGTGTTCTACACAAACTGTAGAACACTATACTCAGGCACTTGTTGTTGAGTGTAATGAGAATACACTATTAATTAGCAATATTATTACAGCCTATCAAAGGTCCATTATTGAACATGTGCCTCATAGACTGCCTGGATATTTGCCATAGTTGCCAACCTGGCATAGTGGTTTTGTAAATGCAGTTTTTATTTCCATTAGGCTATAATATTTTTTTTTTTCAATTATTACGACACAGAAAAATGCCCGCCTTACCGATACATAGCTGCTCAAACTAGTCACTTGCAACGTAATTCTTAATGACCTCATTTCTACACAATTTATTTTACTCTCGTGCTTTTTCTGTTATACTCAATTTTAACTAACATACATTAAGGTCATATGGCATTGTATATTATCGTATGTGTCTTTTTGACACATTCCGACTTCACACAATAGAGTGAAGAGATCTACTTACTCTGTGTCTTTGTGTACACTCGTCCCTTTTTATCCTTGTTATGTCTACCACGCCTGCAATACACAAACACAAAATACACAAACTTGTCTAATTACTTAACTCTAAACTTCCTTTGTATTCTTATTTCATATACATATCGCTTTAATTTCTTTTCTTTTAAAAAACATCGCATTTTTAACTTGCGTTTGTTATCATTATCCTTTCTCCTAATGATATGTTCATCTTGCGCATGTGCAAGACCCATCCATGCATTAAAACCTACGAAAGTCTTCGTTCACTATAGCCTGCAAAAGTGCAGAATATATACCTCCCCCGAACAATATGAGACTATCTGTGGACAAACTCCACAGATTGCCTTATATTATAAAATTATATATATTATAAGTACCTGTACTCACAAGTAATTAATACACATTATATAAAATTATATTGTTTAGTGTGTGGACAAGACAATGCATAGGTGTGACATATAATGTTCATGTCGCACTGATGCCGGTAGTTTTTGAGAGCACTAAGCTTGAATTTGTTGATGAGTACGTTTACTTGGGACAAAAAACCCGACTAGGCAAGTCCAACTTCAACCGAGAGGTTAATCAACGGATTAAACTCGACTGGGCAGCAATCGGTAAATTACGACACATCTCTCGTCAAGTATACCTCAAAACCTGAAAATATGATTGTACAACCATTGCGTGTTCAGTCTGAGACGTGATCGTTCACTGCTAGCCCTATGAGGACGCTCAAGCTTACACAGCGGGTTATGGAGAGGGCAATGCTCGGGGTTTTCTCTTCGTGATACATTTAAGAATGAGGATATCTGCAGTAGAACCAGAGTGACTGACATAGCCAAAAGGATTGGTAAGCTGCAGTGGCAATGGGCCGGCCATATAGCTCGAATAACTGACAACCGATGGAAAAAAGAGGTTCTCAAGTGGCAACCTCGTACCTGTAGGCGAAGTGTAAGGCGACCCCCCACTAGATGGAGTGACGACATAGTAAGTCATGCAGGAAGGGGGAGGGTTTATGTTAAGCAGTGGACTTGTGAAGAGTTGTAATGATGATGATGACTGGCCTTAAACACTTTTTCAAAGTATTGTTTACATACTGTTCAGTTTAAAATATTCAGAATTCAAAATACAGCCGTTCTATTCTCGTGCATCATGAATACTAGGCTGTTCTGATTTTCTACTAGTGGTTATTACGGGCATCCGATACATTTTAAAAATTGCCTTTTGCCGTTATTTAAAATTCTGGTTCTTTTTGTTTATATGATAATATAACAAAAATATTTTTGTTGCCTATAAAACAATGCCTTCATTTTGCTATATTCTCATAGAATATTTTTAGAAATGTTTGTTTTAATAATTCTCTAAAAGTGTTTGATTTGACTAGAGTATTTTTTTTTAATTTTCTGAAACAAATTTAGTAAAACAAAACTGTGAGTTTGTTAATAATATTAAAACAACACCAAAGAAGTTTCTCTGGACCAAACGCTTATTTTAGGTTATAACTTTATGTTATTTCTTATATAATAAAAAAAATAAAAAAGCCTTTTAATTCCATGTATTACAATGATTTTTAGCATTGAAATTATTATGCAACAATTCAGTTCAGATTACCTAAATTAAATGATAACATAAATTAACATACTAATTAATTATTGTTTACATGCACTTGTAACCATATATTAAAATATATGACATTTAGCTTTACTATTAACATAAAAACATTTGGATTTTTTTAATGTTGATTTTTTTTAATTATTATTATTATACAAATATCAAAATCAAAATTAAAATTAAAATCAAAAATTAAAATCAAAATTGAAATTAAAAATAAAATTATAATCGTCGTACTTATACAATTCAATCAATAGAGTAATCAATAAAGTAATATTTAATGCTAGAATGATATAAATATTTTAAATATTATAAATAGCATGGACCCCTCTCAGGTAAAGGCCGCATCCAAGGATTTCCATTTTTCTCTGTTTTTTTGCTAATCTTAACCAGTTTGTTCCTGCGATCTTCTTTATGTCATCCTCCCATCTCATGTAGGGTCTCACTGCTCGGCGTTTGCCTGGCGGGCCCTTCCATGTGGTTACAATTATAGTCCACCTGTTGTCATCGTATCGGGCTATATGACCAGCCCATCTGAATTTTAGTTCTTGAGCGTAAGCCAGCGCGTCTATTGCTTCAGTATAGTTTCGTATTTTCGTGTGTCGTATTTTTGTATTTTCTTTTTATTTAACATGCTGCGTTCCATTCCTTTCTGACATGAACTAATTTTGTTTTTAATTTTCTTCGTAATTTTCCACGTCTGGCAACCATACGTTAGAGAGGGCAGAATGCATGAGTCCATAGTTTTCTTTTTGAGCTTTATCGACATGTTGCTTTTAAACACTTCTTTTAGGCTCCAATATTTGTTCCACGCGATTTTTATTCTACGCTGTATCTCCATTTCATTACTGTTTGTTTTGAAACTTATTAGTTTTTGGCGATATACTAAAAATGGGCCAAATTAAGGTACCCTTACCGACGAGCATGTATGCGTAGGTATATGGATGTGGAAGAGGCGAGAGAGGTATGTCAGGATCGTGCTAAATGGAAGTCTGTAGTCTCTGCCTACCCCTCTAGGTGACAGGCGTGGGTGTATATATTCATCCACGTAGTCTAGCGGCCTATTTTCTAACCTGATACACTTTTTGATGCTATTTGTCATGGCATTCGTCTTTGACAGGTTTATCTGTAATCCCACTTGTCTGCTGCTTATATTAAGGGACTCTAACATATACTGCAGACCACAGCTAGTTTCTGATAATAACACTATATCGTCTGCGAATCTTAGATGGCTTAAGTATTTGCCATTAATGTTTAGACCATATTTATTCCAGTTCAGTTTTCTTGTGACGGTTTCCAGTATAGCTATAAAAAGACTTGGTGATAACGGATCGCCTCGCGTTACTCCTCTCTTAATAGGAAAGCTTTGGCCAATCTTTTCCAATTTTACTTTGCTAGTGCTTTTGCTATAAATGTTTCTTATCACTTCTATGTATTTATTTTCTACTTTTTGAGCTTTTAAGGCTTCCCAGATACTCGTGTGAGATATTGTACCAAATGCTTTTGGATAGTCCACAAAGGCGATGTAGAGTGGTCTCTGTTTTTCCTGGTACTTTTCAATAATTAGTTCTAGGGAGTGTATGTGATCTATTGTAGAGAATCCTTTGCGAAAGCCTGCCTGTTCTACAGGTTGCCATGTGTTTAATGTTTCGCTTATTCTCTTATTAATGATTGAAGAAAATAGTTTGTATAGAGTCGGTAAAAGGCTAATGGGTCTGTAGTTGCCAATATCATGGGAGTCTCCTTTTTTATGGAGTAAAATTATGTTTGATTCGGTCCATTGCATAGGTATAATCGCCTTCTCAAAGATGAGGTTAAATAGGTGCGCCAATGGCGTGACCAGTAGAGTTCCTCCGTACTTTAAAGCCTCGTCAGTGACTTTATCTGGCCCCGGACTTTTATCTGATTTTAATCAATACAATATACAATACAATACAATATATTTATTTGCATTCCATAATGTAGAAATTAATAATATTCAATTTTCACAATATGGACCCTGTCGGGTATAGCAAATTAGAACAGAGGAGGACGCAAAAATGTTTTATTATTCATTATAATTATATTATTCATTATATTTAAATTATTCCTTATTATTATACTATCATTATTCGTGTTATTCATTCATTTATTTATAGTTTTCATTATCATTATTACATTTGTCATTCAGGTATTCATATAAAGTATAATAACATTTATTGATTAGAAACACTTTTAATTGTCTTATAAAAATATGATCATTTGTTTCGTTTTTTAATGAGTTTGGTAGTTTATTATAGACAGTTATTGACATTATGTAAGGGCCTGAGGAAAAGAGCTTCATTTTAGAAGTTGGTAGCAATAATCTATTTCCGTGTCTTAAACTATAAGCCGTAATTTTAGTTTCTCTTTTTACGTAGAAATTAGGGTATTTTCGCACAAATTTGCATAATTCCAATATATAAATACAAATTAGGGTAAGAAGTTTAAGTTTTTTAAAATGAGGACGGCAACTTGCAGTTCTTTCTATGTTACACATAATGCGAATTAGTTTTTTCTGTAAGATGAAGATGATGGTTGCATCTGTACTGTTACCCCACAGGATAATACCGTACCTTAGCCACGCCTGTGCATAGGCATTGTAAGTAATTAACGCGGTCTGGAGGTCAGTTGTCTTTTTTATTTCACTTAGGGCGTATACAAAACTAGAAAATTTGTTACGAATTTTCTGAACGTGAGATTTCCAGTTGATGTGACTATCCAAAACTATGCCGAGTAGAGTGTGCTCATTTACAGTCTCGATTTTTGTATTTTTGTAAGAAAATTCATTTTTATCGGCGCTTTTTGATAGGGGTAAAAAAGGCAAAATTTTTGTTTTTTTTGTAGTTTATTTCCAGGTTATGCTCTTTCATCCATTGGTCAGTATTTTCAAATATTTTATATAATATATCATTTACGTTATTTACGTCACGACAGGGTACTAAGATAGAGATATCGTCCGCAAACATAACACATGGGTTAACCATAGTTTCACTGAGATTGTTAATATATATTAAAAATAATAAACATCCCAATAAACTACCTTGGGGTATTGAAGCATTTACAATTATTTTATTTGATCTCACTTTTAATATTTTATTATTATCAAAGTATTCTATTTCTACATATTGTTCTCTATCTTGTAAGTATGATTTGAACCATTCTAAACTAATCCCACGAACACCTATACAATTTAATTTATTAAGTAATATATTATATTGTACCTTATCATATGCTTTGGTCATATCTAAGAGTATTCCTATTGCATATTCTTTATTGTTTAATATTTTTAGAATATCTTGAATATATTTATATACTGCTAGTACGGTAGATCGATTTTTACGGAAACTGTTCTGAAATTCACTAAAGATTTTATATTTTTCGCAAAAATTATACACACGTTCGAACATTGCTTTTTCAAAAACTTTTGAGATTGTAGGGAGTAAAGCTATGGGGCGATAATCTCCTTATTGCTTGAAGGATTTCTATTTCATCGATCGGTAGGATTTCATTTTCAGTACTAATTCTGGATGATTTCTATATCTGATATAAGATATCTGATATAAGTCCCGTTAAAAGTTTGTTGCAATATCGATTAAGTATATCCTTGCGTTTGTGTGATGCTCTCCACAGCTGTTTCAAACCCTCGATCCAGGCTCTATTTGTTCGAAGTTCCTTAATGGCCTTTTTCATACTCCCTTCTTGCTTGAGATGTTTTTCTATAGTATTTAGCCCTATGGATTTTGTAGTCAAATTTGATATACCTATTTGCTCGTTAATATTTATGTTTTAGTTTATCGTTTACGTTAAACGTTTAATTATTAAGTATTGTAATATCTGAAATATATAATTTTAAATACATATAGTTATTTTTGTAAACATAAAACCATTATTTCTTAAGGTCTGATATTTAGTAAACATGGTTTTGATTGTTTAAAAATTTTGAAGACTTTTGATGTTTCATTTATTGTTTAAATAATAATTTTGGTATGTAAATATTCAAGTTAATATCTATTGGAATTAACATTATTATTCCGTATCGAATTTTATTATTTCATGTAATAAGTTTATTATTATATGCAATAAGTCTTGCTTAATTTCATTCGAATGTTGCTTGCAGCGCCATCCTTCAACAGACTCTCTGGACTCGCTGGAGTCAGTATAGCCGTATGAGCGCAAATCGCCATCTATCGGCAATAATAGGCAAATATTGATATTTATACAGAGGTAAACTGCTATCTATCGGTAATAATTGACAAATATTTATGTTTTAGTTTATCGTTTACTTGGATTAATTATTATTGTTATGTATTGAAATATCTGAAATACATTATATTTAGATATAAATAGTTATTTGTAAACATAAAACCATTATTTCTTAAGGTATGATATTTAATAAACACTATTCTGATTGTTTGAATATTTTGAAGACGTTTGATGTTTCATTTATTGTTTAAATACCAATTTTAGTACGTAAATATTCAAATTCATATCTATTGGAACTAACATTATTATTCCGTATCAAAATTTATTATTTCATGTAATAAGATTAATATTTTATGCACTAAGTCTTGCTTACTTTCATTCGAATGTTGCTTGCAGCGCCATTCTTCAACAGACTCTCTGAACTCGCTGGAGTCAGTATGCCGTTTTAGCGCGAACCGCCATCTATCGGCAGTAATAGGCAAATATTGATATTTATATGTGGCAAAACGCCATTTATCGGCAATAATTGACAAAAATATTTATAATTATGTTTTGGTTTTTCGTTTACGTTATGGAGTAGTTTACGTGAATTTTTTATAATTATTATTAAGTAATGAAACATCTGAAATATATAATATTTAAATACAAATAGCATTTTGTAAACATAAAACCAATATTTCATAAGGTCTAATATTTAGTAAACACTGTTTTGATTGTTTGAAAATTTTGAAGACGTTTCATGTTTCATAAATTGTTTAAATACTTATTTTAGTATGTAAATATTCAAATTAATATCTATTGGAATTAACATTATTATTCCGTATCAAATTTTATTATTTCATGTAATAAGTTTAATATTTTATAATGCCCGCGTGCCTTCCAACCTCGTATCTGTAGGTTTGAAATTTTTGAAGACGTTTCATGTTTCATATATTGTTTAAATACTTATTTTAGTATGTAAATATTCAAATTAATATCTATTGGAATTAACATTATTATTCCGTATCAAATTTTATTATTTCATGTAATAAGTTTAATATTTTATAATGCCCGCGTGACTTCCAACCTCGTATCTCTAGGTGAAGTGAAGGGCGACCCCCCACTAAATGGAGTGACGACTTAATAAGTCATGCAAGAATTCAATGGATGCGGGTGGCTCAGGACCGTGCTTTGTGGCATTCATTGGTGGAGGCGTGGTTTGTTAAGCAGTGGACTTGTGAAGGGTTGTAATGATGATGATGACTGGCCTTAAACACTTTTTAAAGTATTGTTTACATATTGTTCAGTTTAAAACATTCAGAATTCAAAAAACAGCCATTCTATTCTCGTGCATCATGAATACTAGGCTGTTCTGATTTTCTACTAGTGGTTATTACGGGCATCAGATACATTTAATAATTGCCTTTTGCCGTTCTTTAATATTTTGGTTCTATTTATTTACATAATAATATTACAAAAATATTTTTGTTGGCTATGAAACAATGCCTTCATTTTGCTATATTCTCATAGAATCTCTTTAGAAATGTTTGTTTTAATAATTCTCTAAAAGTTTTTGATTTGAGTAGAGTTTTTTTTTTTAATTTTCTGAAACAAAATTAGTAAAACAAAACTATGAGTTTGTTAATAATATTAAAGCAACACTAAAGAAGTGTCTCTGGACCAAACGCTTATTTTAGCTTTTAACTTTTTGTTATTTCTTATGTTGACTTTTCAGTATTCATAACAATTTTTGTAAAGTATTTTATTTAAAAAAATACTAATTTTTAATTACATTTTGTCATTCTCTTCTTTATCACCTTTATATAAGCAATAACACCAAGCCATGCTGCAGCTATATTATGGTCGTAGCACAAATGGGTTGACTCAAACGACTCAAACTCTTATAGAATGCCGGCGTGACTTAATTATGGAGTGTAGAAGTAAGCTTAATGCTGCTTTTTTATGGTGATTGTTAAAAACTATATATGTAGTGTATATTATTGAGACCCTTTTTACTGGAAACGAGGCGAAAACGTCCACAAACAGAAATGAAACCTATTATTATGTTTTTTACCGACGTAATAAATAGTTCTATATTCCACTGCTGTTATTTATGTACTTTTATCGATTTCTCGTAAATTCTTTTTTATTATTAAATACACTAAACTTAAAGAGCGGTCCGATTTTACTTTAATATTGACGAAAAATTTTACACGTAACGGTTAAAAATAAGGAATGAAGTTTTTATAAATTATAAAGCTGTTTAAACAACATTCTAATTATTGTCTAGAGCGTGTGATACTCCTTAGGGTACTCAGAAGTGTGAAAAATTATACCCTAAATAAAATTTAGAAACGGACATTAACTAACATACGTTAACTTTTTATACGTGGTAGAGCCACGCTGCAGCTATATTATGGTTGTAGCAGGAATGGGTCGGCTCGAACGGGGACCACGCTCTCACAGAATACCAGCGTAAAATAGTGGCTTAATGCTGTTGTGTTTCGTATGGTGAGTGTAAAGATCTGGAGACCCTTTTTTGCTGGAAACGAGGCATTTCATCATAGTCCTCAGGAGTGACAACGCATCTGCGTTTTCCTTAATCGAGGATAAATATAGATGTCTATGGGCCACAGCAATCACTTACCATCAGGTGGTCTGTGTGCTCGTTTGTCACCCTTATTCTATAAAAAAACTAAAGCTGTATTTATTTAATAATATTACTATAGTAGCTCCTGAGTCTAAAGAAATAAAGCCCCGCTTTAGTTCTTCTACACTCTTTGTCTTACCAGCGACTTCAGAAGCTACAATGTGAAAATTATTTCGTTTCGGTTGGAATATTAAAACTATTTTATTTATTAAAACTTTAATTTTGAAATAATATATAATAAATTAAATTTAAATATTTGTTCATTGTGTATCTTTGAGTATTCAACCAACTACTCAAAGTTGTGTATTCTACTTTCTGTCGTCATTTTTACGCATAAATATGTTCTGCATAGTCCAAAAATAAGTTGTTTCTCTTAGAGCTTCATGAAGTAAGTTGAAACTACATAGCAACTACTTTTAAGTTTCCAATGTGACAGAATATATTATAAAAATATTGCTATATAACAATCACCCACTATTTAATATTCGTTTTAATATGCATAGTATTTTGATTGAGTTTTTAATTTAACATCTGATGACGGCTTAAGAAAACAAAGATAACAGAGTCAGAGTGCCTCATAATAATAGGTTTAATTTCTCGTTAAATATATACAAAATTTGACCTGCACAATGTTCAAAAACTTTATTTAATTAAGTTTGTATAAAAATAGTTATTGTAATGTTCAGGAATTTATAGATGATAATAACCCCTGGGAAAGATGATCAATACCGAGCTATTTCTATGTTCTGTGTGGTTAATAGTAACATACGTGATTGTAAGCTGTTTTTTATAGTCCCACTGGTTCTTCCCAGGACAGATGTTTTTTTCGAACCAATGATAATTAAAAAAAAGCAACTAATAAGTATTATTTATATTAATTAAAACGTTTCTGTTTCCTTACTTCGTCTCGTAAATATCGTAAGAAATGAATAATGGGCTAAGCCAGAAATATCTTACAGTCTTCGCTGAATATTGCAATACTCATCTTGAAACTAACAAATGCCGAATATATTTAAACTGGTGCTAGGTTGATTTGCAAGATGTCTAATTATTTTAAATAAAACTATCCACAAACTTGTACATGAACATTTACATTTGCAACCAATTACAAGCGATGAAGGTTACAGATACTTTGTCACCTGTGATAAACTAACATGGAATGCCTCACAGGGTTGTAATTATATTGGCTTTCATTACTCTTCAAACTGGAAAAGTGCGTGCTTTTCTGCTTGGCGGCAATTGGAAAGAAAGTATCTATCAGGATGGACCAAAATCAGAAATGTCCTACCACCTAGTACAACTACTGCTGTTACATACCTTCTAGCACAACTACGTACATACAATACGGATCTTTCAAGCAATGTTTGTCAGCACAATGGAGCATTTTTGAAAAGTTCCATCGTCATCAGTGGGCTTAAAAAGCTAGTCATGTGTGCTGAATGTAAAGTTAAAAACGCATTAGAGCGCTTATTCTCCAGTATAATATCTTCCTAAATGGGCTCCGTAACTACCGAAGAATCATGAAATATGTAAATAGATTGATGAGGGTACGTTTTTTCTCAAATCACAAAGCGGAGTGAATGTGCCTACATTATTCTAGATGGAATAAGCCGATTCGCGATCCGTCGCGTTGTTGTCTGTTTAAATTTACATAATTTACTTTACAGAGGTTCGTTTCTAAGGTACTTAGTAACATTATCATACCTGTATATAATAAATATACTTTCTCTATACTACATAGATTTTCGTGATAATGTCTTCCAGACCGAATTTCGGTTACGGCGGCGTAGGACAGGATTATAGTGCCCAAGTGTATTCGCAAGCACAGGTGTAGGTACTCTCCATTCCCTCACTTTCATAATCCGATGGGACGGTAATTCCACACGACCGGGGAGAGACCAGGTGCAGAACCAACGGCTTTACGTGGTTCCGAGACACGGGGAGAAATAACCTGCTTCCCGACTCCGGACTGCTACTAAAAATGTCTTGACCCAACAGGGTGTTCGAACCGGGATTCGAAATATTCACAAGGAGATTCATTGGTTCCGTGTCACCCTTAATCGCAGGTGAATTATAACCAGCCTTTCGATGTAATATGGGATATATTTTAAAGAGAATGACATAATTTAATTTCTAGCTATTCTTTTTATTATCATCCAGTTATATGCTCAGCGGGACCCCTTTATTTCAACATTTTACGCATTCAATTTACGTTTACTACGTCTATCACAATGTAACTGCAAATTGGAGAGAGTAATGATAGAATAATAAATAAATAAATGATTCGCAAAATATGTGTGTTTTAGGCAGAGATAATAGACTTATTTTACGCTAATACAGTGTGTGACGCTTCCCCCCTCTCATAATAAAAAATATATTAAATATTAAATATATAATATATATACATGTGACCAGGATTAATAAAATATGTTTTGATCTTTCTAAATGATCTTTCAAAATGTTTAATAATAGACCGTTTGTAATATTTTTGGCGTGATCGTCTTAGTTAGGACCCTTATTTCCGTTGTGTTTGCTTAGTAACTTAGTTCTTTTAGGTGTCTTTTGGAAGAATGAATATTCACTAGAGCAATTGAAAGGTGTTGGTAGCTCCTTATAAGCTAAGTGAACCCCGTTCACGAAGACAGGTCTCGAGAAAGATTAAGAACATAAAATGTCCTATTCCACTTGTATCAGATTTACATTATTTTTTATTAAATTATTATTAATTATCCCTTCCCAATTGGAAAAGGCTCACAAAATATTTATACAAAATACCCGATACAAGGGCTTCGCTCTCCTACATTTATTTAAAAAAATGTAGGGGTGGCACACGGCCCCACACACGCCGTGCACGGTGAGCGCCAAACATTTTGATGCACAGTCCACAGCAAAATAACTGGCGAACCAGTAAAAGAGGCTTGGACCCTTGTTAGTGCGTAAGCACAAACATCGACCGAAGTCGCGCATCTCAATGCGTGTAAACGCCATACAGAATACGAACGAATCCAGCCACAGTGAATGTACGTCACACGGTTTAGGCCAATAGGCACACTGGCCGTAAACCCTCCGTGAGCGCCACCACCTGCCAGACCGCCGCTCCTGCAGACGTCATGTAAGTGTATGGCATCACCACCAATTGCATGATCAGCACGACTACTAGCCGCAGAGCGTGTCATGAGTCTACCGGTCACCTCAAGGGAATGGGGTCCCACGTTGTGCAGCTTTCGGCCGCAGCCTTGAGAGTCTCCTCAGATCCTCCCGCCAGCTACCACCCGCTTGAGGTCGACACATATGCTCCACCAAGCAATACAACGGCAGATATAGCCAAAAGGCAGTTATAAGTTGTTAGTAATAATTTGCCATCAGAAAGGTTTTTTGTTACTGACGTTGAGTAAATGCATTTTCGATCATGTTTGTCTCACCCACAAACAAGTTGCCTTCAATCATTCAAAGGTGGGAAAGTTACAGAGATATATTATTATGTTGTTATATAAAACATCGTGGACGGCAGACAGTCTGCAGCCCCGTAATGAAGAGACCCGACTTGGGCAAAGCTACTTAGGTGTGAGTCAAACTAAGACGTAGAGAGCGCTATTGAGAATAGTGTCCCACCAAACAACCATCTCAGAGACGCAATACTGCAGAACGCAACAAGCATCAATACGACTATCGTCGGGCTTACACCATCCCAAGGTCCCCCCTATACATCCCAGCAGACATCACCACCCGCATACCTCCATCGACCAGAACCACAAGAGAGCGTCGAATCAGGCGCAGCACACCCGCAGATCCATCACAAGACGTAATACCGCAAGTAGCAGTAAGCATCAATGCAACTATCATACGGATGGCGCCCCCTCACAACACACCCACATGATCCCTATCGACTTTGGTAACAAAGTTTGTATTGTTGTTAACTAAAAAATATCACCAACGTATCATAGTAGCACGCTACTAAGACGCCAGTGAACAAAACTCCACGTATCATAGCGCTAATGCACTAAGACATGAAGTTGAGTATGCCTGTTACACTTAAAAGTGCTACCAAACACACTCATCATCCCAATCCGAAAGATAGACGACGCATCGCTATGCGCTACGACGTCGCCCACAAACGGTATGGGTGTGCGATGTCCACGGGAAAGCCGTATTGCTACAACAAACCCGCTTACCACCGGCACTAAGATGATATGTCTAGGACACATCGGTTAGCGAGCCCAAGTTTACCTCGGACCAATTGCTGAAGCAGCATACATGCCACCATATATATATATATATATATATATATATATATATATATATATATATATATATATATATGTATGTATATATATATATGTATATATATATATATATATATATATATATATATTAAGATTATTTTTGATGCCCCTTTATATTGAATTTAATTATTAATAATAATATTGGGCCGTCACAAGTGCAATTTACCATCTAAGGCTTTTCACCACAAGGGTTATAAACAAATAAGAAAAAAATTTACCTCAATGTAAAATAATACATAATATATATATAGTAACAAAGTGTAATTTAACATTTAGAGTTTTAGAGCAAGCAAGACACCTTATATTGATATTACAGAACTATGTTTAGCAAACAGTTTTTAAAGACATCGGCCTTCGCTTCACAGTACTCGAGCAACCCGGTAGTATCTCCGTTACCACCAATGAAATTGTTAATTAAATTTGAGTTCTACTATAACATCGTGAGGAAACCAGCATACTTGAGAAATAAATATAGTTTTTGTATCAGTGGGACGTATATAGACTGTAACATTATTATTTTTTCAATTATTTTTTTTTAATAAGGATAGTTCCTGATGTTTCATATCTAAAAACATTATGGTTTTTTTTTATAATAATTGTAAAATTTTTTTATTTATTGTTCTTATTTAACAAACAGCAAAATCCTTAACTTACCATAATATAGCCTGGAAACTTGGGCAAGAGTTAAATGTGAGATGTGCGCAAACAATCTACTTCGTGAACTCTAATGAGGTCAATGTACAAAGAACGTATACAAAGAATAACAAAGATCAGTATCTTTAACTACACTCACCGGCACGGAAACTTGGCCACTCGTGAATTTGCTGATTATTTGCACTGAAACGTTCTTTTAACAGTAAATTAAGGGTAGATGCATTCAATAAGTGTCTCTAATGGTTTTAGAACATAGAAATTTAATGTTTACTTCACCGAAATTTTTCTTTTCAAGATAACATGTTTTCACTAAAATTAACATCTTTCCATTGTCACTTTAAAAACACTACAAAGTTAAAAATTAAGTCTGTTTCTTTATTGTCTATCAGTTTTAATATCGGGTATTTCCTCCTCTAGCCCTGATAACCGCTTGCATTCGATCTGGCATGCTTTGAATGATGTTTCTGACATCAACTTGCGGTATGCTGTCCCAAGCGGCCAGTGCTGCATTTCGGAGCTCATTTAGAGTTTGTGGCGGTTTGGAGCTGGACTTTATCTTTCTTTTGAGCATACCCCATACATGCTCAATTGGATTTAAGTCCGGGCTACGAGCTGGCCACTGTAATTTTTGTATTCCAACCTCTTCCAGATATTCCTCTACACAATGTGCGACGGGCGGGCGTGCATTATCGTGCATGAGGAGGAATTGGTCGTGTCCAATGAATCCCGAATAAGGCATTACGTGCTCCTGAAGAACTTCCTCGATGTATCGAGTAGCTGTAAGCCGATTATCGACGATGACCAACTCTGTACGTGCGTCGGAACTTACACCTCCCCATACCATTATTGAGCCTCCATGGAAACTCACAGTTTGGGTGGTGGTAATGGGTAGAAACCTCTCTCCTCTTTTTCTCCACACTCGTTCTCGACCGTCTGGAGCACGTAAAGCTATTCGACACTCATCTGTGAACAACACTCTAGCCCATTGCTCGTGGGTCCAATTGACATGTTCTCTTGCGAACTAAAGTCGGGCTACTCGGTGCTGTCTGAGAAGTTCTGGACCTCGTGCTGGTCTACGAGCTTTTAAATTCACTTCCTCCATTCGTCTTCTCACCGTACGCTCACTAACATTAACGCCTCTTGCGATTTGGAGCCGCTGGCGTATCTCAACAGCGGTCAGGTAGCGGTTTCTCAAAATCTCCATAACAATAAAACGATCGTCCCGGGCCGATGTGCACCTTACGCCCCCACTGCCTGGCCTGCGGGTGTAGCGGCCTGTCTCCTGGTATCGTTTCAGTGAATACTGCATTGAGGACCGTGGTACGTTAAGCACAATAGCAACTTCACGCTGTGTCAGCCCTTGGTCAATTAATGCTACTGCTTGTGCAACTTGTGCTGGTGTTAATGGCATTTTTATTGGCTTTAAAGCACCTTTAGTTATTTAATTAAGACACAAGATCACAATAATTGAATAACCTTACAGTAAACTTTTCACAACACACAAATTTAAAATGTGAACTTAGTCGCTCAAATGACCCGATTCAACTAAAAATTAAAGAATTCGTCATGGTGCACTTAAACATAATGAATTACCCACTTGAACTTGAGGGTAAACATTTTTTGACATACTTGCATAACAAACATTCATCAGACACACTTAAAGCTTTAGCTATCGCGAGATAACCGCTTGGCCAAGTTTCCGTGCCGGTGAGTGTATATAAAGGTCTTTGCATCTCTTATATTTCAAATTAACCTCAAGTCTCCTGCGGGAAGTCAGTGAACGTGTAGTTTAATGTTATTTGTCGCAACCTAAGGGTGTTAATATAAATAATAAAATTAATATTTGCCAACTATTCTTATGTTTAGTTTTAAGCGTAGCGTAATGCTAACCTTATAAAGCCTCGAAGATAACAGCGGGGTGTTTTAAGTTTGTATCTGTGTATACGTGCCTGTCTGTGGCATCATAGTTCTTAAACGGATGAACTCACAGTTTTCGGGGGTGTTTTAAATTTTAAATTTAAGTTATTTTAATGCTAATCCATATAAAATTAAGTTTAACTACAATCTACCAGCTAAAATATAGAATTACTGAAAATGAAGGAATAAACAAAAATTTTAACAAAATAGAATACCGACTTCAAAACAAAATATTTTAAAACAATAAATGCACTAAAAATTTTAAAAATAATTGCGTATTCTTGTATCTACAACTTACAATCAACTTATTTTTTTCTACTCAATGTACGATCTATGCGTTTACCACGCAAGAAGGTAGGTACCGACTTAAACTTCACATCTAACTCAACACATATCTATGATTCACAAACAATTATCAAAATATTTTTTAGAGTTCAACTAAGCAAAAGTTTTCAAATATATGTGTAGACTGCTTAAAAGACAATCAAATTATTAGGATAATATAATCTACAATTATTGTCATTTTTGGAGTCGGTGTCAGCCAAGGAAATACGACAATGTACCTAGCAATAATAATACGAGAATTCCTGGAAATACGCTTTAATACGAAAATATGGTGTGACAATACCTATGTAACAACATTAATACAATAAACAAAATACCAATAACCTAATTAATCCTATTTACAAATTAACTTAAATACAATGTGATGTGACAATACCTAAGTAACAACCTTAATACAACGAAATACCAAAAATAATTAACCTATTTCCAAATTAATTTTAATACAATAATATTCTGTGACAATACCTATCTAACAACCCTAATATAACAAAATAGGTATCAATGACATTACCTATCTAACAACCTTAATGCAACAAAACACCAATACCTAATTAAACCTATTCATAAATGAACATTAATACGACAATATGCTGTGATAGTACCTAATAACCTTATTACAAAAAACAAAATACCAATACCTAATTAAACCTATTTATAAATGAACATTAATATGACAAAATGCTGTGACAATACTTATCTGTTAACCTTAATACAATAAAATACCAATATATAATTAACCTATTTCCAAATTAACTTCAATACGACAATATGCTGTGACAATACCTTTCTAACAACATTAATGCAACAAAATAACAATACTTAATTAAACCTACTTATAGACGAATATTAATACGACAATATGCTGTGACAATATCTAGCAACCTTTATACGAAAATGTAGCTTTAATAATAAACATAAGGAATTACAGTAAGAAAGACGGTGTAGAATGAAAAAGAATCGTTATCGGTTTATAATCAAGTAACTCGTATATGTTCTTTTTCTTGACTGGCGAATGGCCGGCGTACGCGTTTGGCTCGCTCACTTCTGTAGCCTTCCCACCCTCCTTCCCCGCGCCCGCGTCGATAAACCCGCGCCGAGTGCTGCGTCTATGTGTGTAAATTGTGTATGCCAATTGTTATCTATGTTATGATTATAGTAAGACATCTCACGTTTAAGTAGTTAGAAATATACCTTGGCTGACACCGACTCCAAAAATGACAATAATTGTAGATTATATTATCCTAATAATTTGATTGTCTTTTAAGCAGTCTACACATATATTTGAAAATTTTTGCTTAGTTGAACTCTAAAAAATATTTTGATAATTGTTTGTGAATCATAGATATGTGTTGAGTTAGATGTGAAGTTTAAGTCGGTACCTACCTTCTTGCGTGGTAAACGCATAGATCGTACATTGAGTAGAAAAAAATAAGTTGATTGTAAGTTGTAGATACAAGAATACGCAATTATTTTTAAAATTTTTAGTGCATTTATTGTTTTAAAATATTTTGTTTTGAAGTCGGTATTCTATTTTGTTAAAATTTTTGTTTATTTTTCTATTTTTAGTGATTCTGAAGTTCGATAACTGATTTTATTTGTTTGAAAATGGGTAGACTTAGCAAACGCGCTGCTCATATGAGACAGCACCGTTTAAATGAGACAAACGAAGAAAGGAAGAAACGTCTATCTCAAAAGAGGAAATCTACCTCAATTGACATTTCAAAAGAGACTTGTGAAGAGCGCAAAAATAGGCTTTCAATAATGCGGGCTTACATGAAAAAAGTTTTGTACAGGGAAAATATCGAAAAACGTACTCTCCGTCTCGGCCTGATCCACGATCGCCTATCGAATGAGATGGAAGATCAACGTGCCCACCGCCTCGGCGTGATCCACAATCGTCTATTGAATGAGACGCAAGAGCAACGTGCCCACCGCCTTGGCATGATCCACGATCGTCTATCGAACGAGACGGAAGAGCAACGTGCTCACCGCCTCGGTGTGATCCACGATCGTCTATCGAACGAGACGGAAGAGCAACGTGCTCACCGCCTCGGTGTGATCCACGATCGTCTGTCGAACGAGACGGAAGAGCAACGTGCTCACCGCCTCGGATTGATCCACGATCGTCTATCAAAAGAGACGGAAGCGAAACGTGCCCACCGCCTCGGCGTCATCCACGATCGTCTATCGAACGAGACAGAAGAGCAACGTGCTCACCGCCTCGGTGTGATCCACGATCGTCTATCGAATGAGACGGAAGAGCAACGTGCCCACCGACTCGGATTGATTCGCGATCGCTTATCAAACGAAACACCTGAAACTCGTTCAGATCGACTTAGTAGAATGCAACAAGCTAATCAAGCTTGTAGGGACATCACAAATGAACAATCTTTTGAAGCGGCTATTAATATTTTTGCTGATGTACCATGCGCCGTTTGTAAAAGAAGCCTTTATCCTCAACAGCGTTCCAATTTACGAGCAAATATGTATAGTATACTATTACCTGAAGAACTGGTTGCTTTAGGTACAATAACTACGTGCTCTCGATGTAGCAATAATATTAGGAAAAGAAAAATTCCAACAACTGCATATTGGAATAAAATGATGCCCGCAGAAGTACCGCCTGAATTAGTCAATTTGACGAGCGTTGAAGAACGATTTTTAAGCCGCATCGTACCATTTTTAAAGATTGTAAAACTTAATAACCGGTTCAGTCAAAATTGGTGTAAAGGGCAGGTCATTCTATTTACAAAGGATGTTGTGGAAATTGCTGAACAGTTACCACTGACACCAAATCAAGCTGGTTTAGTTTTGGTAGTGGAAAGTCTCGAGAACCTTTCATGTTCTAAAGAATTCGTCGTGGATATGCAAAGACTGAATCGAGCATTAACTTGGTTAATTTCCAATAACCATCTTTACAGCGATGTTCAGGTACATTTTGAAACTACTTTAAATATTCCTCATATATTACAAATAGCTGAAAATTCTATTCCTGAACAGGATGGCGTTGCTTCTGAAACTTTATCACAACATTATATCACTTTAAATGACAACAAGGCAATATTACGCGGATCATTTAATCAAGGTGATTTACGATTTAATTTATCTCGGGGTAAGCAATGTACTGGGATAGCGGCTGTTGCTTGTGCAGCATTTAGTGTATTAGATCCAAACAAGTGGGCCAAAAGTGATATTGATTACATTGTAATTATTGGCGATAAATACTATAATGACTGCATCGCTGCTAGAGATAATCCTGCGCCCGGCGAAGTAAATCCTGAGTACCTTGCTGTTTCAGATCTTAGTCCAAGACTTATATATAATAGACAAAATTTAGTGATCACAGTACTTGAGGAAACCAATCATAATGGCCACATAGACAATGATAATACTTCCGATGGATTTCCTAATTTAAAAAATGCATTATTAAGTTTTTTCAGAGAACACTCCAATGGGATACTTACAGCAAACGCCATATCGATAGCAGTGCATTGCAGAACTTTAGGTGACAATCAAACTTACTTTTTGTTTGATTCCCATGTAAGGGGTCCCAAGGGGGCCTCCGCTCCCATAAATGGTACCGCTTGTTGCATGCGATTTAGTGAACTGGATGATTTGCATGCTATTTTACGTCGCAATTTATTTGTGTCGCCAAAAAAAGTGCCAGAAGGAAACTTTCGAGATAATCTTAATGTATTCTCGTTAACATCATTAGTTATAGCTCGAGACTCCCAAACACAAACAATTACGCCAATATTGGAACAATCGTCAAGGTTAGAGAGTCCAACATTTACACCAAACGATTCCCTCCAACCGATAATACAAACAGCTCGAGACTCCCAAATACAAACGATTACGCCAATATTGGAACATTCGTCAAGGTTAGAGAGTCCAACATTTACACCAAACTATTCCCTCCAACCAATAATACAAACAAGTAATACCCTCCAAACAACAACACAAGTCATTCAGTCTATCCAAAAAACAGTTCCGGTAAAATCAACCCATTTTCAGTTGCCATTACCAGTTCATAACTCCTTAAGCACTATTTATATCGAATCAACAGGTATGCTCCAAAATATAGACGATAACGTACCTAATTTAGAAAATGTTGTTAATATGAATAGCTCTTCAACCGATGATACAATG
The DNA here is from genome assembly GCA_907164705.1 of Parnassius apollo. Taxonomy (NCBI): domain Eukaryota; kingdom Metazoa; phylum Arthropoda; class Insecta; order Lepidoptera; family Papilionidae; genus Parnassius; species Parnassius apollo. The sequence goes on from CAJQZP010000196.1 coordinate 2,838,711, forward strand.
AGATTGGCCGCAATCACAAGGAAAACTGCACCTCCCTTGAATTTGGAACGTGAACGCCGTATGGAGGAATTATGTTGGTATTTTCTTTTTTCCAAATGGCAGGAATGGCTTTGGCGAGGAAAGAGAAAATGCGTGTACCCCCCTTGATTACTTTCAAAACCGGGTAATGAGTATTGACAAGAGGTTCAACAGAAATGATTATTTATTTTATGCTCTATCCATTGTTGAATATTTTCGTGCAAAATCAAGCGTATCTGTGTCATGTAGGATGCGACAAGGTCATGGAGAGCAAACACCACAGGGACTTGTAGATAATATGCATCTCACTATGAGAAATATTCGAGGATCGGCATCATATTGGCAGAAATGTTGCTCTGAATTGATTGCCATGGTTAGAACTTTAGGGCCTCCCACATGGTTTTTAACATTTTCCTGCAATGATTTAAATTGGCCAGACATGATAAAAGCCTTGCTTATCGCTGATGGACGTGATATCGATGACGTCGATCGCCTGTCATTCCCGGAGCGCTTGAACCTAGTGCAAAAACATCCGGTAGTGTTAGCACGACAGTTCACAGTACGTGTTAACGCTCTCATGCGATTCTTAAAGAGAAATAAAGATTGCTTGGGTGGTCTTATTGAAGATTTTTGGTACCGAGTGGAGTTTCAAAACCGCGGTAGCCCACATCTGCATATGTTAGTCTGGTGTAGTAATGTTCCGAATTTCACCACTCCAGAAGGAGTTGCTGTAATTGAAAGGGTGGTTTCATGTTCATTAACTCCTAATGACCTTGTGTTGCGCAAATTAGTTGAGGATTTACAGATTCATAAACACACTGCGACATGCAAAAAAATCGCCAAACTGATGGTTGTCGATTTGATTTTCCAAAGCCAGCAAGTGTTAACACCGTTTGTCTTGGACCAGATGAAGCACTTGCTAACAATGGACGATTTTGTATATTGAAACGAACCTCAAATGAAGCCATGGTAAACAATTACAATGCAGTTCTTTTAAATCTATGGAAGGGAAATATTGACGTGCAACCGTGTGGTAATGTCACCGCTGTGGCCTACTACGTCGCAAAATATGCCAGTAAATGCGAACCACATGACACAGGTGATGTAATTCGAGAAGCTATTTCGAATGCTAAGAGACAAGGTGGTGATGTTTGGAAACAATTGTTTTCAATATCAATGACTATTTTAAATAAACGCTTGGTGAGTGCGCCCGAATGCGCTTACAGATTATGCCATTTGCCATTGAAAATGTCGTCGCGAAAGACTGTTTTTGTGAATAGATGCAGGCCGGAGGAACGTTACAGACTCCTGAGATTTGATAGTGATGAAACCAGTATTTACAATAATATTTTTGATCGTTATGTATTACGCCCAAACGAGCTGGAGAATTTAAGCCTTGCGGAATTTGCCGTCCGTTTTGAAACCGTCTCTAACACGACATGGTCAGAGGACAATGGGGATGCGGAACTGAGAGACGAAGATATTACGCCAGAGAGGTATATCAGATTGCAGGACAATACGAGATTGCGTGTAAGAAATAGACCGGCAGTGTTACGTACCCGCTATTATACAATTAATAGCGACAAAGAAGCATATTATTACAGTTTATTAGTATGCCATATACCATTTCGTAATGAAGGCGAATTACTTTTCGAAAATGAAACCGCTGAAGACTGTTTTATAAGACGAAAAGGGGAACTTCGCCCGTTGCAGGGTGACATCAGTTCAGAACAAATTGGTCATGCCGAATTAATTATTCAACAAGCTGTTGCGCAAGCTACCGCGCTTAATGCTGCGCGTGAAACCGATATAGGCAATGCTTCCATGTTATGTGTTGGTGAAAAAATTTTACATGACGATGATAACTTTTGTGAAGACATGGACGAACGAGCCGTCATATCAGATGAATTGTTCCTAGGAAGCATTCGAGGATTAAATATCCAACAGAAGGAATTATTTCAGAAAGTTTCAACGGAAATCGAAAACGATTTGCATGGACAAGAAAGCCAGCTGTTACTTTTTATCACGGGCGGTGCAAGCAGTGGTAAATCATTTCTGCTGAAATTAATCGTGGAGCACATTAAGCGTTGTTACGCACCAACAGTAGATATACTGCTGAAGCCTAAATTTGTGGAAGTTGGGTCGCTAACCGGGGTTGCCGCTCGTCAAATTTTTGGCAAAACGCTACATAGTATTTTCTTGCTTCCGATTGAAAAAAAAATTCTATGACATACAAAAAAATTACAGGTCAAAGACTCGAGTCTGAAAGGCGTAAATGGCGCTATATAAATTGGCTAGTCATAGACCAAATTTCTATGGTCTCCTATGAGAACTTAAGAATAATTCACCTAAGACTCCAAGAATACAAAAACAACGAGAAGTTATTCGGTGGAGTCAACATTTTAGTATTTGGTGACATATTTCAGCTTCCTCCGGTGAAAGGGAATTGGTGTTTTGTGCAGCCATCGTGGTTTTCGGTGGAGGTCAATTTGTGGCATCAGTTTTCTTTTTGTGAACTGACCATAAACATGCGACAGCGCAATGATAGCGAATTCATCGATTTATTGAACAGCTTACGGGTAGGTGAACTGACGACGGCTCAGCTGGAATTACTATGCGAGCGGCGCCACGTGCCTATAAATGGTGAATTTGCGGATGGAGTCGCCGTTCGTATCTTTCCCACGGTCAGGCAAGTCGACGATTACAACGACAAAATAACCAAGGAAAATGCAAAGCTGCACCGAACTTATTTAATCAACGCAGTGGATGAGTCGCGTGAAGTAGCGACATATGGTAGAAAACCACCAGAGAACGTGATTCCCAAAGACGTCAATAACTGTGGTGGTCTTCTGCCATCGATAAGAATTAGCGTCGAATCTCGAGTGATGTTGAGACGCAATATCTCCGTCTCTGAAGGGCTAGTAAATGGAGCTATGGTTATAATAAAAAAAATCAAATGGCCGGCCTTGAGGAGAGATCAACTGGAGGATGGAGAGCTACCAGAAGCCGTGTACGTTAAATTTGATGACGAAACTATCGGTCGCAGGCTAAAAGATAGTAATGGTTGCGTACCCATACCTCCATCAAGTACTACATTTCAGGCAGTAAGGGGTTACGGAGATGTGGAGCGCCGTATGCTGCCTCTAATATTAAGCTGGGCAGTTACAGTTCACAAACTACAGGGTACGACCCTCGAAAGAGCTGTGATTGACCTTGGAAAGAAAAACTTCGCAAAAGGGCAAATATATGTGGCACTAAGTCGTGTTAAAAGTTTGGAAGGCATAGCTTTATCAGATTTGGACGCCAACAAATTATTAAATAAACCACACGACGACAAATCGTTGAAAGAAATGACGAGGTTACGAAATCTGTCTTCCGACAATGAAGACCACGCATAATACTCGTACACCTCAAGTAGCGCAATTAGAATGAAAGATATACCGTTAAAATCATCAATCATTATCAATGGCTAGGGTGCTATGTTTTATTCCGGAGTTCCGGTGCCTAATAACTTCATTGTCAGATCAAAAGTTGTATCATAGAAATAATTTTGTTTTTAGCTTTTTAGTGTGTACCCTTTCGAGTGTTATAGTTCCGTTTTATTTCGCCGAAGATCTTAATTCGGACATCACCAAATTATAAAAATGGGACCACCTCGAAATACTATGAATCGAAATACGATGCTCTTCTCAACCACCCTTTACCGTTTTTCCGTTTACCGTTCGACAAGTAATAAATATAAGTATAAAATAAAAAAATCGGCAGATGAGAACATCGTCAATGCAATCGAAGTCAATTATATATGCGTTATTAAGGATAACTCAAAAAGTACTGGTAAAACTTGGATCAAATTTATACGGGACCACACGAGAATCATCGAAGAAAAAAAGAATCATCGAAATCGGTTCACCCAGAAAAAAAAAATCGGCAGATGAGAATACCGTCAATGCAATCGAAGTCAATTATATATGCATTATTAAGGATAACTGAAAAACTGCTGGTCAAACTTGAATCAAATTTATATGGGACCACACGAGAAGTACCAGCTTTCAAATAAAAAAAGAATCATCGAAATCGGTTCACCCAGAAAAAAGTTCTGAGGTAACACACATAAAAAAAAACGAAAAAAAAAAACATACAATCGAATTGAGTACCGGGTCCTTTTTGAAGTCGGTAGAAAATTAAAATAGATAAATAGATGATTGGGGTTGTTTATTGCAAGTCTATCCGCTTGCCCAGGGCAAACCCTTTCTACAGCAAAAAGAAGGTAAATATGTTTAATGTATCCTCTTAGTATCATTCTTTTTTTTGACTTTCGGCATATGTTGATGACGAATAACGTTTTTTCCTTGGTCAAATTATAATATAGAAAGGAACTGAGTTTGCTCGAACACAATGAAATTTAATTATTGTTAAGGCGAACGCATGTCCTTTGAATACAAACAAGCACATATTTCAAACTCATGTAATTATATTGTGTGACATTAAGTCACGTGGAGTCAATACCCGAAATACCGAAGTACCCTAGTCGAAATACCCTTTCAACACTTTTCAGCTAACAAATAATGTTAAAATGACGTCAAAGTCTAAAGATATTTTTTACATACTATAATTTAAGACTTCTATGTTTACTAGAAGTCTTTGATTGTAGATAATTAATCGCATTGTCTTAGCGTAACAAAAGCCTATCCATTATTGCGTTGAAGACACCCAGATCGTAATTAGACGGAAAAACAGACGTCTACAAAATATTTCAATACTCACTGTACGTATTACGTAAGATGAAACAAACCGCAAAAGTCAGAATGTGTCAAAAAAGGCACGTATGGCAATTCACAGTGCTGTATTAGTCCCTACTTTAACGTATGGTAGTGAAAGTTGGGTGTGGCAGAAGAAGCACGAGAGTAGAATAAATGCAGTAGAAATGCGGTCGCTAAGGGGTATGTTAGGGCTGAATCTGAGTGACAGGGTGAGAAACTGTGTGATAAAAGAAGAGTGTGGTTTGCAAGATGATGCGGTGACCAGGATTAAGAAAGGAATGCTTCGGTGGTTTGGTCATGTAAAAAGAATGAATGCGGAAAGACTGACAAAGCAAATATATGTTGCAGAAGTGAATGGAAGAGTCGGAAAGGGACGTCCTAGGCGGAAGTTTGTCGACCAAATTGGCGATATACTAAAAATGGGCCAAATTAAGAGTACCCTTAACCGACGAGCATGTATGCGTAGGTATATGGATGTGGAAGAGGCGAGAAAGGTATGTCAGGATCGTGCTAAATGGAAGTCTGTAGTCTCTGCCTACCACTCTGGGTGACAGGCGTGAGTGTTTATGTTATGTTTATGTTATGAAACAAACCGCTTGATTTGGATGCATGGATTGTCAAGAACAAAGGGGTTAAGACGGTTTTTGGTATTGCCATGTTGTCAACATTATCTTTATTAACAAACCAGGAGATGGACATTAGTGTCTTCCTAATAATTTGCATGTTTGCCTGCTAAGTGTGACAACTATGGCAAATTATTGTGTGAGGAAATATATCTGGAGGCCTATATTCCGAAATAGAGTTTTATAGGCTGAAATTATGAGGATAATGATAATAACGAACGTTATTTTTGGCCAAGGTGTAAAATAAAATCCATTATACTTGTATAATCATTCTTAAATACGACTATATTAACATTATACAAAAATGTTATGTTATATTTATTTGGTTAATTAAAAGAACGTTCTCCAAAATGAACTTGAGAACAGAAATCTGCGCAGGACTGGATTGTGCACTAACAAATGTGTGTGCAAGCACAAATAGTCTCCATAGTCCGATGTAATGGTAATCCGACATGATCGGAGAGAGATTAGGTACATGAGATTAGCTACTGATAATTATTAGACTGAAAGAACAAAACTAATTTTGCCCGTCGCGTGAACCACATGATAAGCAGTATCGCTAGTAAATATAGCTATAATCTAGATAAGATACTAAGGACTGCCTCATTGGTCTAGAGGTTAAAATCTTTCGAATAAGTATTTAATTTAAAAGTTAAATGAGACGATGAAATCAAATATTCCGTACATATTGACTAGGACTTACATCTTAACCTAGACTCTTTATCAAATTTCAATATAATTTTCTTAAAACTCGATAATAAGAATACTTATACCTAGAGATTGTCATTGAAATAAGCTGTGAGTATCCTACTGTTATGGACATGACTGCCTCGTTGGTTTAGTGGTTGTAGTAGTGCGACTGCTGATCATGAGGGCCTGGGTTCGAATCCCGGGTCGGGCCAAAGAATTAATTATTGAGTTTTTCTGTCAAGACATTCTCAGTAGCTGCCCGGAGTTAGGAAGTTGGCGGTGTCTCACCCCCGTGCCTCGGAGAGCACGTAAAGCCGTTGGTCCTGCGCCTGATCTCTCTCCGGTTGTGTCGGTTTACCGTCCCATCGGGTTATGAGAGTGCAGGAATATAGACACCTGTGCTCGCCCGCATACATTTGGGCACTATAATCCTGTACTGCGCCGATGGCTAGCCTCCGTTGAGGTATGCCGCCGTGGCCGAAATTCGGTCTGGAGGACATTATTAATCTAGCTAAGAGTTGGCGACCAACGAGAAGCGAGTGTGTAGTTCCTATAGTTTTAACGCAAGTGCACTTAGATCCACGCTGTAGAATAAAATTACCGTTGGTAGGTCTCTCGTCATAAGTTCTAAACGCCAAGCGAGCATCGCTGAGCGAGTTTTAACATTGAGAGCTCTTGTCGCTGCGAAAAACTAGTCGAGAGAGAGAGAGTTCTCGTTAGTAGTGTGAACAGCCAGCAATCAACTTTTAAATATGTGTATATCTTTTATTGACATGGGATCTATATCTATTGTTCGCTTCTTGAGAGAGCTCTCGTCGGCGGTGGCCATTTAAGACTTAGGCACTTAGTCTTAAATGTAATATCAAGAAATAAGAAGACAGTCACAAATATACAGATTTGTAAATTAGTCAGTTTGCATAAATCTCGACTCTTTAAAATCTCAGACCATTTGAATCAGAGATTCTTAGATAGGTATAGTAGATGGGTACCTTTAAAAATAAAATACGTATCATTGTAGTTGTCAAACTGTTATTCTGTACTCTTATTAGTTTGTGTACTGTACTCTGTCTTCAATTCTTTAAAAAAAGGAATCTTGGAGTCTGATATATGATCAGTAGTCACGCTTATGACCATAAGACTCGGGTAGTTAAGTTATGTGGTAATCTATTTATGGAAATACCCATAAAATAAAATTTATGCGTTATACGTATTTGATTTCATCTTTTTCAAGCTTTGCTCAACGCCGCTGTTCTTCAACATGCCAAAAAGTATTCGAAGCGTCGAGTATACACATAAATAATTTTATATTGCATGAGAAAAAGTCTGCGGGTGAAAATTGTTTACTCTATAATTAAACCTAAAAATTAATTAATTTCTATTTTAAACATTAAATATACGACATGTTAATATGTTACATGTCTTTTTATAAGTATAAAACTTTTTGAAATTTTAAATTACCTAATAGAATTAAAGAAATGTATTTAATTTTAAAGAAATTCACATATCATAAAATAAATACACCTGTAGTATACTAGACAGAAAGATAAATTACGTTGAAACACCAGCTGGTAAACGAAGTAAAGGACCATTAAAATGTCGCCGCTGTGGCACTTGTGTTGCGTCCTGCAGTGGTGACGAAAACTCAATGCAATTTATGCGACTTTATTTATATTTTTTTTTGTATCGACTTTAAAAATTTTCTATAGTTAAAAGAATATGTTAAATAAGTAAAAAAAAAAACAGTAGCAGCTATCACGCCAATAGCTGAGTTCGAACCCTTAATCTTCCGTTCGGCACCGCCTAGTACTATTTAAAAATGTTTAAAAATTAAAAAAATATTATGTACGCCATATTGGCGTTGTAATTATGTGGCAAAATAAAAAACTTGCTTTTAATCTTTCTTTAGCTCTCCTGCTGTGACTTTACTCTACTAATAAAAGGCCCTGATTTGTTTTACGGCGCCTCTACACGTTGGCCAACACAGTGGCGAATGTAGTGGCCAATAGCATTGGCCAACGTGTAGAGCGGGTGTTTGGGCTTCATTGGTATGTATTGGAACGATGGTCCACAAGCTGGCGCGAGATCCGTGTGGTGTCGGTTTTTAACAAAAGATCAAAGGATTGTTGGCAGAGTTTGGCCGCCGTGTCCACACGTTGGGCACGCGTTTAATTTGCTACAAGCTCCCAGAGTGATTACATGCATCTGATTTAAATTTCATATTCAAGCTTTGTAGGGTGGATGCCCCAATTACCAGCCTTTTAGTGTCAATTTCAACTTTAAACATTCCTACTACTTTAATTAGCGCGATTTAATTATTTTTAAACATTTGTTTTAATCGATAAGCTATTTATCAAAAAAAATAACGAACATTTATTTACATTCAGATTATTACGAGAACAATTTTAAAATGAAAAAGAAAAATGAAGCACGTCGTTTAATACGTGGTAGAACCATGCGATTATATTAGAAGTATAGTTGTAGCACGAATGGGTCGGCTCAACCGGGGAAGGACCACGCTCTCACAGAATATCAGCGTAAAATAGTAGCTTAATGATGCTGTGTTTCGTATAGTGAGTGTAGAGAACCAGACACCCTTTTTTAAAGGGAACGAGGCATTTCATCTTAGTCCTCACGGGTGACAACGCATCTGCATTTTGATTCGTAATCGAGGATAGATGTAGATGTCTGTGGGCCACAGTAACCACTTATCATCAGTTGGACTGTGTGCTCGTTTATCACCCTACCCTACTTTATAAAAGAAAAACCGTTGATTTCTAATAATTTAATCGTGTAAGTTTTCGAATCATCATCATCAGCACAGCCCTTCACAAGTCCACTGCTGAACATCCTCCTCCACAGACTGCCGCAAGACATGGTCCTGCGCCACTTTCCTTGTCATGAATTTTTCATTTATGTTCTAAATTATAATTAGTACCTATTATGAAGTCAGTGCTAATTATATTTATTGCTTGTTTTTGTCTTTCTCAAAATATAATTAAATTACGAAATAAAATTATAAGGTTTTTTTTATCTATATCGAATGTCTGATAGAAAAGCAAGTACATCTATTGCTAAACTTTAAAATTGAAACCCAATTTTAAAACGGTTTTGGTCGGTATTGTCATTTGTCACCCCTTGAACTGTAATATCAAGTGGACAGTAAAAAGGGTCTCCGGTTCTCTACACTCACCATAACCACACACCAGCACTGTGTTCTGTAAGAGCGTGATCGTTCCCCCGGCTATGTATCCCATTTGTGCTGCATAAATTCCAACACGTACAATAATTTGTACCGCGACAATTTAAGATGAAATTATCAAACGAAAATATCGCTATAAATTATAGAAAACTGCAGTCCGCATTACCTAACCCAACCAGTTTTAGTCTATATATATAACTAGTCGACACGCCTCGGCTTTGACTAGATGGAATGTCTTAAATATGGCGTTGTTAAAATTTAAAAAAAATCTGTAAAAAGATTAAAGACAATCATTTCAATTTTATTCATACGTATAGATAAATATTTGTTACAAATAGAATCAGAAGAAGGTAGATCCAATTAAGGGAACTGAGATTTCAAATTCAATTTTCCTTTTTAATCGTTTAATATCAGGCGTAAACCAAGTATTTACAATTTTTATACGTGGTAGAGCCATGCTGCATTATACGTTAGTACTATAGTTGTAGCACGAATGGATCGGCTCGACCGGGGAAGGACCACGCTCTCATAGAATACCAGCGTCAAATAGTAGCTTAATGCTGCTGTGTTTCGTATGGTGAGTGTAGAGAACCGGAGACCCTTTGTACTGGAAACGAGGCATTCCATCTTAGTCATCACGAGTGACAACGCATCTGCATTTTAATTTGTAATCGAGGATAGATGTAGGTGTCTATGGGCCGCAGCAACCACTTACCACTGTGTGTTCGTCTGTCACCCTATCCTATTAAAAAAAATCGATTAAATTTATGCATCTACAAAGTACAAAATTATAACACAACGCGTTTGAAAGACCGGAACAGGTGGAAAAAAGGATCACAGATTTGGCTTAGTAGGATTGTTTCTATAAGAAACAGACTGCTGTTGCAAAACTTGCTTTTAAAATGCTTATTTTGTTGTGTTTCGTACTCGATCCTTTTAAATAAATATGACCTTAAACGTCCGAGTTCAGGGTATATTTCTTAATCATCTAAATAAATTACAACAAAACCTTCAGTTAATAAAATTGTTGAATTGACTTTTATATTCACATAGCTTATCATTTATTTGAAGGAAGACATTCGGTTTTTCAGACATAAAATTCTCAGTAAGAGCTCAGAGTCAGGAGTTGGGGATGTGAACTTCCTCCATTCTTCTTGAATTGCTGTCTCATCGAACTAGAGAGTCGAAGAATACAGAGTACACTTGTATTTGCGAACACAACTAAGCACTATAAGCCTGTCCTTCGCCGTGATGGAAATTCGGTTTGGAGGGTACTATTAATATTATTATCGTAACGGCTTCTAAGATTTAGCTACGGTTTCTGATTTTTTTACTATATTTTTTTACAATTTCACAGTAAAAATTTTAAGTTATACTTATATTTTACAGAGGAAATAACAAACTATGAACAGAACGTTCACATCGCAAGGTGCATTCCCCAGCTCACTTCTGTATAGGTAACAGAGGTAGTGAAAGTCTACCCATTTATTGTACCTGAATAGGATCTACTAGCGTGACGTTATTTAGATTAAATAACGTTTATTTTAAAAACTATACGTGTTTACCAATAAAAAAAACTTCAAATTTGACCTTCATCCCTAATGGCATTGCTCTCTATCAGTTCGTTAAGTTTCATGACAATTGGTTCTGCTATTCCAAAGATTCGCTTGGACAGACAAGCAAGTAAATACGTACATACATACATAAACGCTCACGCCTGTCATCCAGCGGGGTAGGCAGAAACTACAGACTTCCATTTGGCACGATCCTGACACACCTCTCTCGTCTCCTCCACATTCATATACCTACGCATGCATATAAATATAGTAGATAGACAGATAAAATTTAAAAAATAGGTTGTTCATGTGTTAAAAAAAACAAACAAAGTTTAGAGAAAGAGAATTAGATATATCAATACAAAATTTCTTGGTCTTAAAAAGTTGTTTTGAATTTCTCTAAATATCAAAATGGCTATGGTTTGTGGATATGCATGGATTTATTTGTTTATTCCTTATGGTACTACATATTACAGAAAATTACAAGGGCCAGATTAATAATGCCAAGTGTTCTTTACCAATCAACCCTTGAGGTGATAAGAATTTGACTTAAGTGTAGTAATATAGAAAAAAAAAATAAGATAAAATTATGTTTGAAAACAATTACACAAAATAATGTTGATATTGAACTTCAATTATACATTTATATGTAAAAATGAGCTATGCAAATATAACCTATAAATAAATATAATACACAAAATATATAGAAACATAATTACATAATTATGATTTCTTAAATTTACGCGAACACTACACATTGAATAAAACTATTATTTACGGATTTTATCGCGTTTAATTACTTTAATTTATTTTTATTATTATCCACGTTTCGGGTGCACAATGTCACGGGGGGCATCCCCAAAGTTCGATATTCACAATCTAATGTGGTCTCTCTTACATAGGTCAAACAAAGAGATCTACAGTATAAAAACCCGCGTGAAGGAACATATAGCTGATGTGAAGCACCGACGCTCCGGGAAGTCTGCAGTCTGCGAACATGTTCAAGATCGTCCCCACCATTACATTAGATTTAATAAACCACAAAATTCTCGCAAAAGAACACCGATTCCTACCAAGGATGATACGCGAGGCTATTGAAATTAAAAAACATCCAAATTTCAATAGAGAAGATGGTTGGGTGCTACCATCTGCTTGGGATCCTATAATTAACAAAATTAAACCCAAACCCAAGCATACCACTGCAAGACTTCATGATACTATAAGCTCGTTTTGCGTAAATCGGACCAAAAATTAATAATTAAAAAAAAACTGAAGGCACCCGGACTAACTATGACATTGGGACGTCAAACATCTCAGTCCCCACCGTGACCATGGGCGCTGTAAAGCACCCGAAACGTCGGGATAATAATAAAAATAAATTAAAGTAATTAAACGCGATAAAATCCGTAAATAATAGTTTTATTCAATAATTACATAATTACTAAACATATATTTTTGATGTTTCTCGTGGTTATCCTTTACATTACTCACATTGTTAAAAAGTAAAAAGTTAATGGATGGATGGAAACCCAGAGGCGAGCACCACTTATACTTATATAATATATAATATTATAAGTGGTGCTCGCCGATATATTATTATTATAGAATAAAATTTGATTGTAATACTCTCTATTAATCATAGAGTAAGTGCCGCAAGTATTTCACTTGTTACTCTTCCTTTATTCTTGTACAAAATAAATAAATATATACTGTAAAAATAAGAGTTTCAATAATTTGGTGCCTTTCGTATTTCGTTGACTGACTGGCAGTGATTCGAAATTACATTAAATTGCTCGAGTTGTCTTCTCTACCTCTTATTTAATTATGGTCTTTTGCCAAGGCTCTGCAAGGGAACTTCTGTCAGCTATCACTTCCATCTCTATACAGAAAAGACGACTCACTCGCCCATGCCGCCAAGAAGAAAGAAGATCTTTTAGGTTCTATTCTTGGGTTCAACTCAACTCTCAACGACGAGGGTACACACTACACACAGCTGACCATACCGCGGTATGAGTGATCCATGCCGTACGTATGAAGACTTGTGATCCGGAGTAATTCCTAATCAGATCCCTAATAAGGCGACGGCTTAGATCCGTTCAACTACAGGCCTATCACCATCACCATCTTGTTCTCCAATAAATTGAAATCCATTATAAACTGTCAGCTCATATGGAACCTACCTTGAGGACCACCAACTGATTAGTGATCACCAGTGCAGTTTCTGTCAAGGTCGCTTCGTTTGTGATTTTCTTGTTTACTTGACTCGCAGTTCAGTGAAGACAGTAGTGTCCAAGAAGGAGGCCATGACCATTACATTGAAGATAGCAAAAACTTTCATTGGGGTTTTTCACAAACCGCTTCTTTTAGAGTATCCTTTCTATAGGCTGCTCCAGAAATTGTGCAATTGGCTCACCAGATTTTTTGGATATCAATGCAAAAAAGTCGTAATAGACGGAGCATGCACCAACTACAAGCTTATTAATGTTCTACAAGGCTGCGTACTATCACTTACGACGTTTCTTCGGCGTATCAATGGTATGTTGCAAACTATGTCTAATACACCGTCGTGCCAATACTTCTCGGGAATACCTCGTTACTCTAGTATACTCACTAAGTCTAGTCTAGTTTCATATTTAGAAGACACAAGACACAAGACGCTTTGCACTTGTGTCTTGTTATACTTTAAAAAACCCTTTCTACATCAAAATACTCAACATGGACTAAATTGGTCTCTTAAAAGCTCAGCGTGCTCATCAGAGCGGGATAGTATTTCATGGTGGCACACCGCTTGCTTCTTGCTCGCTTCAGCCTCACTTGGAATACTATTCTCATTTCTGAACTGGGGCACCCCATTATCAGCTCCATCCACTTGGCCATGTCCAGTAAAGCAGAGCTTGAATCGTCGACGACCCAATTCTTTCTAATCGGCTCGATTCACTGGTGATGTAAAGAGATGTTGCATCCCTTTGCATATTATATTGCATTTATTACGGGGAATAATCAGAGGAATTGTTCGAATTAATTCCAGCCGCCAAATTCCAACAATATACATCTGGACAAAACTCACGTTGCCGTTAACACCATCTAGATGCTTTGCGGTCTACCATGACTGTGCGATTTACCTAGGAGTCTTCTTTCTCGCAAGAATTCTTTGTGAAATCATCTACCAGCTGAGACTTTTCCGGACCGATACGACTTAGGGCCTTAGGGTAAAACGCCGGCAAAGCACCTGTAGTTCCTTTCGTGTTGCAGTTGCCATGAGCAATGGTTGGCACTTACTATCAGGTGAGCCGCATGCCCGTTTATCCATATTCTATTAAAACATTGGTTACTGCAGACCATAACTAAAATATTTAACAGGTAATAATGGATTGACATATAATTGAATATTACGAAAAACAACTATATATTTATACTTACTAATAATATCATTACGGAAGAACTTAGTCAGTCTGACTCTCTGCTACAATTTTACGCATGCTGTATAGATTTTAAAAGTCGATGAGGCAGTCTGACTGCATCCTAAGGAGAGACCTTTTAGTAAGAAAAAATACCTAATTTTTACGGGTAAATTTGATTTAATGAGAGCTACATCGCAGTATAGAAAGCTTGTAAAATATAAAAATGTTATAAATATATACGTGGGCTGGGGAGGCATGGACTGAACTGGCAGGGGAGGGGTGCATATTCATAGTAAGCCTTGGGCTGTCAGAACTCTAAATCAAGCACTGGATATAGGTAATAGTAAACGAGAGTTTGTCAATTATAAATACGATAAAAAAGTTGCTGATTTAACGAAACGTTCCAGAAATTCAAAAACATTAGGTTCAGTAGAAATGTACATTATTAATTGAGTTCCCTTGTCGTGTAATTGGGAGGCGTAATGAAAGTAATTAAATCACCGCGACGAACTGAAAAGCCGTGAATAAATGTAATTACTTCCTAATTTTTATATACTCACAATAATTGTAAAGTTTCATCAAGCCAACATTTTTCATGAAACATTCAAAATTTGGGAAAAATACTATTTATTTATAAAATATTATTTAGTAATTTTGTGCGTGGTAGAGTCAAGCTGCAGCTATATTATTGTTGTAGCACGCACGGGTCGGCTCGACCATGATATCGTCCAAGCTCTCACAGAATACCGGCGTGAAATAGCAGCTCAATGCTGCTCTATTTCGTGTGATGAGTATAGAGCACCGGAAACCCTTTTTATTGGAATCAAAGTATCCCACCTTAGCACTGGCAACGAATCTGCGTTTTGATTCTTAATTTAGGATAGATGAAGTTGTTTATAAGCCACAGCACCCACTTACCATCAGGAGGACAATCTGCTCGTTTGTCACCCTTATCCTATAAAAAGTTGTAATCACATGCCGGTATATGGATGTAAAGGAGTCGAGAGAGGTGTGTTAGGATCGAGACAAAAAGAAGTCCGTAATCTTATTTTTATTTTTTATTATTTATATCTCACTGAAATAATATACATTGTAATCGTGTATAGTTAACATAAAAAAAGGAAATTATTAACTTAAGATAAATTAATATTAGTAATCAAATAAACATTTTTAGTAACATACAATCATTTTCGAAGATGTCTCTGCCTACCTCTCTGGGTGACAGGCGTGAGTGGTTTTTACTTCCAAGTTTATTAACATGTAGGGTCGTTGATTATGAAATCAGACATGAGTCTGAGAAAATTGTATTACTTTTTAACTCCAAACAAAACTCATGTAAAAATTTAATATACGTACGTGAAGCGCAAACTTCTTACCCCTCTTTAAGCATTTTACGCTCTCAGGGGAGGAGTGTGAGATTTTGCAAAGTTAAAGTTTATATGGAGAAGGAGTGCAAAAAGTTAAAAATCGACAAAAATTAAACTTAGACTTATTATTTACGTTCATGCTGATTATGTCATCGTTTGGCCAAATTATATAGTTTGTATGTTAATTACAGGAGATGGGCAGCAGCATCTTCCTGATAACAACTGTGTTATAATAAAAAACTGCGGTTGCTAACCCGCTCACCAAGCGTGGCAACTATGGCAAATATCCCCCCATGAATAATGACGCAAAAAAAACGGCCCCCAGTCCCCGGCGGCCCCGCTATTCCTGGCTACGGTGGCGACCATAGTAACGGCGGGGCAGGGGGTGCTAAGAATCTCCGGTGGAGGTTCGGTTGCCACCTACGACGACTCGACCTGGCAACATATAACTCACGCACCATGAGGACTGACGAGAAGATACTGGAGCTGGAAGAAGAGGTAGACAAGTTGCGCTGGCATATTATTGGATTATCCGAGGTCCGAAGAGAGGGGGAGGATACGGCAATCCTCGAGTCCGGCAACTTGTTCTACCACCGGGAGGGCGACCATCTGTCCCAAGGAGGTGTCGGATTTATCGTCCACAAGTCTCTCGTCAACAACGTTGTAAAGATTGGGAGTGTGTCGACGAGGGTCGCGTACCTGATACTCAGAATCACCAAACGGTATTCGCTGAAGGTCATACAGGTTTACGCACCAACCTCGGCACATCCCGATGAGGAGGTGGAGGAAATGTATGAGGATATTTCCAGAGCCATGCATTCCTCCAAAACCCACTACACTGTGTTGATGGGAGACTTCAACGCAAAACTGGGCACAAGAGAAAGCGGTGAGCTGAAGGTGGGGAAATTTGGGGTAGGGCAACGGAACCGAAGGGGCCAGCAGCTGGCCGACTTTATGGAGAAAGAGGGACTCTTTATGATGAACTCTTTCTTCCAGAAGCGGCCCCACAGGAAGTGAACCTGGTCGAGCCCCGACGGTTCGACAAAAATGAGATTGACTTCATTATGACGACCAGACGCCAACTGTTCAGTGATGTCTCAGTGATCGCAAGGGTGAAAACCGGCAGCGATCACCGAATGGTTAGAGGCACACTGAACCTAAACGTTAAGTTGGAGAGGTCTCGTCTAATGAAGTCAACGCTCCGTCCCCCTCGTGCTCTAATCCAGAATCCCGAAACCTTTCAGCTCGAGTTACGAAACCGCTTTCAGTGCCTAGAGGATTGCAATGCAGTGGACGATATGAATGACAAGCTCGTGGAAACTGTCCATGCGGTCGGAGCTAAGTTCTGCAAGACCCGCCGCAGAAGAACACAAAAACTCTCCGATCACACTCTTAATCTCATGGCTGTTAGACGGGAGATGAGGCTGCAATCGTCAACAGATTTGACAGCATACAGGCAACTGAACAGACAGATCTCCAAATGCATGCGGCGAGACTTACGCAACTTTAATACTGCTCGTATTAAAGAAGCGATCGAGCGGAACCAGAGCTCCAAAGTCTTTGCCAGAAATCTGTCTGCCAGAAGGAGCCAACTGTCAAGGCTGAAGACTGAGTGTGGCAACATCTTTTTCGGGACACCTGAGATTCTGAGTGAGATTGAGAGGTTCTATGGGCAGCTGTACACATCATCGTTGGAGCCACACGCAAGTGTGAGTAACGATCCAAGAGCAAGTCTTATCCGACACTATTCCGATGATATCCCGGACGTCAGTCTGAGCGAGATTAGAATGGCTCTCCACCACCTTAAAAACGGCAAGGCCGCGGGCGAAGATGGAATTACAGCGGAGCTTCTGAAAGCGGGTGGAACACCGGTACTTGAAGTCCTTCAGAAGCTCTTCAATTCCGTCCTCCATGGTGGCATTACTCCGGAGGCGTGGAGCAGAAGCGCGGTGGTCTTGTTCTTTAAGAAAGGAGACGACGCTCTCTTGAAAAACTACAGACCGATTTCCCTTCTGAGCCGCGTCTACGTGCTGTTTTCAAGAGTCATTACGAATCGTCTCGCACGCAGACTCGACGACTTCCAGCCTCCCGAACAAGCCGGTTTCCGAAAAGGCTTCAGTACCATAGACCACATACATACCCTTCAGCAAATTGTACAGAAGTCCGAAGAGTACAATCTGCCACTTTGCTTGGCGTATGGGGACTATGAGAAAGCCTTTGATTCCGTCGAAATTTGGGCGGTGCTACAGTCTCTTCAGCGGTGCCTAGTTGACTGTCGGTATATTGAAGTGCTGAAGTATTTGTACAGTAGGGCTACGATGGCTATCCGAGTATAGAGCCAGAGTGCGAAACCTATCCAACTGCAGAGAGGTGTAAGACAGGGTGATGTTATATCCCCGAAACTTTTCACCGCTGCGTTGGAAGACGTTTTCAAGCTACTGGACTGGAAAGGATACGATATTAACATCAATGGCGAATACATCACTCACCTTCGATTTGTCGACGATATAGTCTTTATGGCAGAATCGCTGGAGGACCTTAGCACTATGCTCAATGACCTCAATGGTGTCTCCCAACGGATAGGTCTTAAGATGAACATGGACAAAACAAAGATCATGTTTAATGTCCATGTCACACCTATGCCGGTAATTGTTGGGAGCACTATGCTCGAAGTTGTCAACGAGTACGTTTACCTGGGACAAATAGTCCGACTAGGTAAGTCCAACTTCGACCGAGAGGTCAATCGACGGATTCAACTTGGCTGGGCAGCGTTCGGGAAATTACGACACATCTTCTCATCAGGTATACCTCAATCTCTGAAAACTAAAGTGTACAACCAGTGCGTGTTGCCAGTGATGACTTACGGATCTGAGACGTGGTCCTTCACCGCTGGCCGTATGAGGACGCTCAACGGGAGTTTCACTGCGTGATAGACTCAGAAATGAGGATATCCGCAGTGAAACCAGAGGGACCGACATAGCCCAACGGATTAGTAAGCTGAAGTGGCAATGGGCCGGCCATATAGCTCGAAGAACCGATAACCGATGGGGAAGAAAGGTTCTCGAGTGGCAGCCTCGTACCGGTAGGCGTAGTGTAGGGCGACCCCCCACTAGATGGAGTGACGACCTGGTAAGACATGCAGGAAGTCGATGGATGCAGGTGGCTCAGGACCGTGCTTTGTGGCATTACTTGAGGGAGGCCTATGTTCACCAGTGCACTTGTGAAGGGCTGTAATGATGATGATGTTAATTATTACTTAGTTCAATATCTAGCACTTAATATTCTGTAGTCAAACAGTTGCACAGGGTTAAGATTGTCGCCAAAGTATTTTAAAAAATTGCCGACAAAAAATTGCTGCTATTATAATATGTTATACTAAATAATATGCTAAAATTTAAATACGAAAAATAGCTAAATACAAGAAATCTATGAAGGAGAATAGGGTAAGAGTAAATTGCGCTTTGTGTCATAATATTTTAATAAACGATACAGAAGAAGATCTGGAAAAATATTGGATGTGATGTGAAAAAATCAATTAAAATTAAACGCGATAAAATCCGTAAAAGTAGTTTTAATCAATGTGTAGTGTTCGCGTAAATATAAGAAATCATTATACCTACCTATTGGGTGTGATTTTTGCACCTAATGGATTTGAGATGTACTGATGGTTAGAGATGGTAACGGATTTTGTTGAACAAAAACACTTATGAGGAAGTACACAATACTCGTAAATGAGAAGATTCGATTGATATGCTATATTTAAAAGATTTTATTATTAGATTATGATACAAAGAAAAATGATTAATAGTGGTTATTATTTTATATCAAAATGAAAAAAATAACGTTACAGTTAAAAAATCGCAAGCACCGATTGAAAAAACTAAATACACCGATTTCCCAAACCGTTTTGCCATTTTCTGATTTTACAAAAACACTTTTACGTTTGTACTACCTCTTCTAATACAGTGGCCGAAAACTAAAATTCTTGTGGGTCGAAATCCAAAATTTGGGGCCGAAAACTAGCGTTTGCATATTTTTCACATCAAAAGTTATTATAAAAAAATAGCTTTCTTTTGTAGCATCAATGAGTTATAAAAATGAAAACTACATTATATAAGCTATAAAGTAACATTAACAGCACTATGTCAACATAATGGCTATTATTTTTTATTGTACCTTAAAGTTGACAACTCCACTAAAAGGCAGAAAACCAGCACATCGACCCTACCAGCTGTCTCACACCTATCGTCAAAGGTATGAAGTCTAGGTATTTTAGTTCTTGAGTACTCGCTATCATATACTATCATTTATCAAAAGCCACATGATGGTATATACAATTTTGGGTCTCTCCACTGTAATATTAATATCTCTAAAGTATCCCTTATATATTGTATCTATAGCTATTTGCCATGCTTCAACAGACTCTCTGGACTCGCTGGAGTCTATATGGCCGTATGAGCGTAAATCGCCATCTTTTGGCAATAACAGGCAAATATTGATATTTATATGGGAACAAACCGCCATCTATCGGCAATAAATGACAAATATTTAAATTTACACTTTAGTATATTGTTTACGTGAATTTATTATAATTATTACTAAGTATTGAAATATCTGAAATATATATAATAATTAAATACAAATAGTAATTTGTTAACATAAAACCATTATTGCTTAAAGTCTGATAATTAGTAAACTATGTTTTGATTGTTTGAAAATTTTGAAAACGTTTAATGTTTCATTTATGTTTTAAATACTAATTTTAGTATGTAAATATTCAAATTAATATCCATTGGAATTAACATTATTATTCCGTATCAAATTTTATTATTTCTTGTAATAAGATTAATATTTCATGCAATAAGTCTTTTGGGTTGGTTTGGGTGGTTGGTAATGGGTCATGTCATTGCCTTAAAATCAACCCAATTCGACATTAATTTTGATTATAACATCTGTCATTGAATATAGGGTCGTTTACACACACATAGACGTATCCCTACCTTTACGAAGCTAGAACACTAGATGGCGTGTATGTAAAAAAACAAGTTTTAATTTTACTGTACGTGTAGATTGGATAGGCAGAACTACAAAACGCTATCTACGATTGTTATAAAAATAAAATTTATATTTGTTGGCGTAAACTATTTAATTGATTTATAACTTTGGGAAATAAATTATGTCAACATTGATTACAATATAACGCAATTTTATTTTATTACATTACACTATTGAATTTTTTATCAAAACAGAAGTACCTATTTGAAGCAACATTATTATACTGATACATGCCTATTCACTCAAAACTAATAACACTGATGATTTGTAACAGTACCAATTATTACAATAATTAGACATTTCATAACCATCACGTAAGAAGCTACAATTCACAAACAAGAGATAACAACAAATCTATAACACGATTTATTTTGTGATAATAACCAGGAAGTTTGAAAATAATATTTCTAATTTCGAAGCAATCAACAAAAGCTTTTTGTAACACAAAAATATAAATCCTATACCTTGGAGCAATTCTTGTATACATATAATCGGAATCTCGGAAACGGCTCCAACGATTTCCATAAAATGTCGTTTTATCCCCGTTTTCAGGCAATGAAAAACTGCTACAATATAAGAAGGTAAATTTTAATACTTTAATAATGGTCGTAATAGCTCAAGAGGATAACGCACTGTCGCGAAATCGTGATTCCATCGCGTCTTGTCTTAGTATTGACTTTTTTCCCTTTTTTTTCAAGTTCCCTTCTTTTGTGAGAAAATCTATTATTTCGAGCCCTTTTTGTAGTACTTTTTAAAATACGAAAATTTTATTGCACTCATGATTTTTCATTTTAATAACCAGTGCAGTTTTTTTCTATTATGTCAGTAAGATCAAAAAATATTCTTCATATTTTATCAGTCTGTATTTTTAATCTAAATATAACTTCCAAAACACACGATTTCCAAAAAAATACTGAGAAATGCTCGGTCATCCAGGTACTATAACAAATAATATATACAAATCTTCCTTCAATCCTATATGAATAGGGTTGCGTTTGGAACACAAGATCTAGAACACTAAAATGTACAAAAATTTACTTATATTTTTGTTTCAATGTTATCTTTATATTTCTGGTAGAATGGGCCGACGAATAAGAAAAATATAACTCAGATTAAAATAAGCTATTTATTTATAAACAATAAAGCACGGAACAGAAAAAAGGATTTTATGTAACTGAATTATATTTGTTTCTGAACGCATGGTGTGACGTAGTGACGAGTGAACTTGAGCTCTACAAAATATAACAAACTAATAATGTGCGTCTGTCTGAAACTGTTTGCAAAATGCGTTCATCATCATCATCATCATCATCACAGCCCTTCACAAGTCCACTGCTGAACATAGGCCTCCCCCAAGTAATGCCACAAAGCACGGTCCTGAGCCACCTGCATCCATCGACTTCCTGCATATCTTACCAGGTCGTCACTCCATCTAGTGGGGGGTCGCCCTACACTACGCCTACCGGTACGAGGCTGCCACTCGAGAACCTTTCTTCCCCATCGGTTATCGGTTCTTCGAGCTATATGGCCGGCCCATTGCCACTTCAGCTTACTAATCCGTTGGGCTATGTCGGTCAATCTGGTTTTACTGCGGATATCCTCATTTCTGAGTCTATCACGCAGAGAAACTCCGAGCATAGCCCTCTCCATAGCTCGCTGAGCGACCTTGAGCGTCCTCATACGGCCAGCAGTGAAGGACCACGTCTCTGATCCGTAAGTCATCACTGGCAACACGCACTGGTTGTACACCAGTAAGGCATCCAAGTGATCTTAAATAATTCTGATAAATCAATATCTTAATTTCAATAAATGGTTAATTTCCTTTCCAACCGTTAAAAAAACAGTATAAAATAACATAAAACTAATGACCTTAGACACCTATGTTTTTTTGTAAACAATTTTATTACATATTATCGTTGTGTGGCATACCAAAAGTCGTAGGTAATGCGACGTTGCCGTCCTTCCTGACAACAAACTGCCATAGACAGAGAAGTCTACGGTACTAAAGAACAAAGCAAGACGGTACAAAAGCGTTGCCAAACTTACGTACGTTCACTTGTTTGACTTGTTATAAAATATAATATTCTGATTAAGGTGTCACGCGCAATGATTTGCGCGCGTAATTTCTTGTGTATGATACATATTTTGTATATATACACAAGAAATTCCGCGAATTCATTGATTCGAATTGCAATATTTCTCTAGTATATATTTGAGACTATATTGTAATTTATCGTAGGTATAGTAATTAATTATTTTAAAAACGCAATTATGTTTTCGATAGTATTATTAACAGCAGTCTGGCCCTGATTTTTCTGAAATATCGTCGAAATAATAATTACCTACGTCATACGTGTCAGTGTTTCATATATGAATGTGTTTGAATATGTTTTTGGTTAACAATAAATACAATTATTATAAATCGGTAAACTACCAAAGTAGTCACAAAATTAAACTTGCAAACATTTGCTAAATATGGTTTTTCCGGGTTACATTAAACAACTTTTACGCATTTTGCAAACAGTTTCAGACAGACACACATTATTAGTTTGTTATATTTTGTAGAGCTCAAGTTCACTCGTCACTACGTCACACCTTATGATGCGTTCGGAAACAAATATAATTCAGTTACATAAAATCCTTTTTTCTGTTCCGTGCTTTGTTGTTTATAAATAAATAGCTTATTCTAATCTGAGTTATATTTTTCTTATTCGTCGGCCCATTCTACCAGAAATATAAAGATAACATTGAAACAAAAAGATAAGTAAATTTTTGTACATTTTAGTGTTCTAGATCTTGTGTTCCAAACGCAACCCTATTCATATAGGATTGAAGGAAGATTTGTATATATTATTTGTTATAGTACCTGGATGACCGAGCATTTCTCAGTATTTTTTTGGAAATCGTGTGTTTTGGAAGTTATATTTAGATTAAAAATACATACTGATAAAATATGAAGAATATTTTTTGATCTTACTGACATAATAGAAAAAAAACTGAACTGGTTATTAAAAGGAAAAATCATGAGTGCAATAAAATTTTCGTATTTTAAAAAGTACTACAAAAAGGGCTCGAAATAATAGATTTTCTCACAAAAGAAGGGAACTTGAAAAAAAAAAGGGAAAAAAAGTCAATACTAAGACAAGACGCGATGGAACCACGATTTCGCGACAGTGCGTTATCCTCTTGAGCTATTACGACCATTATTAAAGTATTAAAATTTACCTTCTTATATTGTAGCAGTTTTTCATTGCCTGAAAACGGGGATAAAACGACGTTTTATGAAAATCGTTGAAACCGTTTCCGAAATTCCCATTATATATATACAAGAATTGTTCGTAGGTATAGGATTTATATTTTTGTTTTACTAAAAGCTTTTGTTGATTGCTTCGAAATTAGGAAATATTATTTTCAAACTTCCTGGTTATTATCACAAAATAAATCGTGTTATAGATTTGTTGTTATCTCTTGTTTGTGAATTATAGTTTCTTACGTGTTGGTTATGAAATGTCTAATTATTGTAATAATTGGTACTGTTACAAATCATCAGTGTTATTAGTTTTGAATGAATAGGCATGTATCAGTATAATTATATCGCTTCAAATAGGTACTTCTGTTTTGATAAAGAATTCAATAGTGTAATGTAATAAAATAAAACTGCGTTATATTGTAATCAATGTTGACATAATTTATTTCCCAAAGTTATAAATCAATTAAATAGTTTACGCCAACAAATATAAATTTTATTTTTATAACAAACGTACATAGCGTTTTGTAGTTCTGCCTACCCAATCTACACATACAGAAAAATTAAAACTTGTTTTTTTACATACACGCCATCTAGTGTTCTAGCTTCGTAAACGTAGGGATACGTCTAAGTGTGTGTAAACGATTAATGACAGATGTTATAATCAAAATTAATATCGAATTGGCTTGATTTTGAGGATTTATGACCCATTCCAATAAAATGTAATATCCGATAACCGCTAAGTCTACTCCTACGACTTAATAATTTTCCAATTACACAAAACTCCAAAAAAACTAAAAATGTTGACTTCAGCGCCATCTTGCGGGAGAATGGTTGGGAACAGTCCGTAGGTTTCACCTTAAATTTAGAGCGATAAAATGAGTGGCTACACTTGAACGGTCAACGTCGTTTCTATATAAACGCCGTTGAACGGCATTAAATTTACTGCGCCCTCTTTTCCCAAAAGAAGGTCGCTCATGATAAGGCACAATAGAGCTTAATCAGCCGGTTGCCTGTCCCTAAAGGCGGTTTTTAGGGGGTATCACTTAGGGTCCCCGGTAGGACAGTGAGTCCCCCATAACCACGATAGACCGGCTATCGTGGTATGCGTAATGCATTTTCCGCCTCCCCTACGTACAGGGTAGCCCTTTAATTGCTTCGGGCGCAAAAAAAAAAAAAAAAGCATTAAATTTCCACAGTTCCGTTTGCGCGCCGCCCCCGAGCGGTCGTGCACACAGTTCTTTCGCGCCTCCGACCCTTCGGTGGCGCAACCTCTGCCCGCGCGCCCCGCTCTCCCCGGCTAACACCGGCCGAGCAGACGCCGTTGGTGAGTCACTTTGTTTTTGCATCGTTCTTGCCCCCTTGCTCCGGCAGGGAGGCTCGAGCGCGCTTCGCTTGTTTTGTTTTTGTTTTATTATTTTTAATTTTTTATTTTTAATTTTTCTTTTATTGTTTTTGTTATATTGTTACTGTGTATATACTGTTCTTAGAGTAGATCGTCTCTTGCTCTTCTCAGAGCAAGCCCTTGTTCTTTTCAGAACATAGGGACCCCAGCTTCTGGGAATAGATCGTCAGTCCTCCCCATCTGCCCCTAAGGCCCTGTTCTTCTCAGAACAGGGACCTCCAGTTTTCTTAGAACTAAACGTCACCCCCCCCCCCCCGTCAACATGTCTTCCATAGACATAAGCTCACTCATAAGCCAGGTTGCGGCCACGATCGTACAAATGATCCAAGCCGCAGGAATACCTACAACCGCCCAAATTGACGAGACCCTTCTCGCCAAAGCCATTTTCCCCCCCGCTGCCCCTAAGGCATGTGTACCCCCGCCCGCCGTCGCTGCTTTCCTCGCGACCCAAGCGTCTGCCCCGCAGTCCGACCCACCCGCGTCCCCCCGACTCCGATATGGAGCACTCGGACGCCACGTCCGTTACCTCATCCTCCCGGAAGAGGACCGCCCTCAGCTCCACCGGCTCCTCGGATTCTTCCGACTCCGAAGGAACCATAACCGACTCCCAAGCCGAATTCACGTTAGTGAAATCCAAGCGCGGCCCGAAACGCGCTGCCACTTCTCGCACTCCCCCGCCTCAGCGGCCGCCGCCGCCCGCACTCCCTCCGCCGCTGCCTCTACCTCCGCAGCTCCCATCGTTGCCCCTACTTCCGCAGCCCCAAATGCTGCCGCCTCACAGTCGAAAGACAATACCGCCAAGCCAGCAACCCGCTGCGCTCCCGAACTGGCCAAAAACCAAGTCCCGCCCCCTGTCTTTCTCAGAGATAAGGCGAAATTTACTCAATTGTCCAAAACCCTCTACGATAAGGGTTTCAAATACGACCAAGCCACTAATGTCGGCGAGGCCATCAAAATTATACCGGCGTCTATAGAAGACTTCCGAAACATAACCCGCCTATTCACGGCCGAGCGTGTGTCCTACCACACATACGCCCTTGCCGAAGAAAGGAAAATCAAGGCAGTCCTCCGCGGAGTTCCCTATGAACTCGCAAACGAAGACATTCTGGAAGACCTCAAATCCCAAGGCTTCCCCATTGAAGGTGTGCATAAAATGCACAGCAGCAGGGGCGAAAGGTTTAACCTCGCCCTCCTCGTTCTCACCAATGTGCCGGAGGCGAAGGCCATTTTCCGCGAGGTACGCACTGTGTGCGGCCTGTCGCGTGTTAAGGTCGAAGCCCCTCACCGGCGCGGTTACCCAGCGCAGTGCCACCGCTGTCAACTTTATGGACACGCGGCAGCCAACTGCTCAGCTCCACCCAGGTGCATTAAGTGCCTAGAACCCCATCACTCGAAAGAGTGCCCACGGCCCAAAAACGCCGAATCCCCACCCTCATGTGTCCTCTGCGGACAAACAGGCCATCCGGCCAATTTTAGAGGTTGCCCTCGCGCCCCTCGCCCACCTCCGAGCCGCAAAGCTCCACCACAGGTCAATGACCGAACCTTCCCGGCTCTTGTAAGCCGCAAGCCCAGCCAGGGCCAGCCCCTACCTCAGCCCCCTCAGGGCTCAACTCAGCCCACACAGGGCATCTATCGGCCCCCACAGGGCCCCTATCGGCCACCTCAGGGCCCTCCTCGGCCCCTTATGAGCCTCCCGCTCTCTCAGCCAGCGCCGCTCCCAATAAACCCCTGGTTCCAAAAGGAATCAAATATCCCGCGGCCCTCCGCCGACCCAAAAAAACAGACAGACTCTGTTGTAGAGTCTCTAAACCTAGTGTATAACACACTCAATAGAATCAATTTGGACGAAATCCTCATCCTTGCGGATAAACTGAGCACAGCTCAGTCCCCTCAGGGCCGCCTCCTTGCTCTTACCGAGCACATCAACCTTCTAAGGTCCTTGTAATTTAATTATGCCGGAGCCCTCTGCTCCCGCAATATCTCACGGTCGTATCAAACCAAAGGGTTTGTCGCTTGTTTCATTCAATATCCGCGGTCTGCGAAATAACCTCCCGGAGCTTAGGCTTTTTCTACGAGATCGCGAAGCCGATCTCTTACTCCTACAGGAGACCCATCTCAGCCCCAAGGTCTCTAAAGGCCTTACTATTAAAAATTATTCACTTATACGTAACGATAGACCCGACCGCAAAGGCGGCGGTACTGCCATCTATCACAAAAAGTCCCTTCATTGCTCCCACATACCTACTCCGTCGCTTACCAGTATGGAAGCCACTATCACTAGACTAGCCATGACTGGACACCAGTCAATCGTTTTAGCCTCCTGCTATATCCCTAGCGGAACCCTCCCCGTCAAGAGTGATTTCGAAGCTATCCTTGCATTAGGCGACTCAGTCATTATGTTTGGAGACTTTAACTCCAAGCATACTGAATGGGCCTGCCGAACTACTACCAGTAGTGGCAGGGTGCTGCTCAATATCACTCAGTCTCTCGACCTAACTGTCTACAGCCCCCTCACTGCCACCCACTATCCCGACATTGTTACCTACGCTCCTGATGTGCTAGATTTTGCTCTAGTTAAAGGAATTTCCCTTAACCTTAGAGCAATCGAGCCTCTCGACGATCTAGGATCCGACCACCGTCCTGTATCCCTCCTTCTTGGCCATCAGCCATCTCCAACTCCCACTTCCAAAACCTACACCAACTGGAAGGGCTTCAATAAGTCTCTAGCCTCGGCTATAGACTCTCCGGACCCTCCCATAACCCTTTCTTCCGATGCCCTCGACAGTGCGGGGAAAATAGACACCGCGGTCGAAAATCTCACCTCACTCATAACATCCTCTCTTAAAGAGAATGAAAAAGTTGTCCCGGTTGCAAAAACTAGTCTTCCCCTAGATATTAGCAACCTGTTAAAAGCCAAAAAAGCCGCCCTCCGTAGAGCTGCACGCTATCCCACCCCTGAATATAGACTCGCGGCCCAAACCACCGCCTTCAACGCAAACTGCGTTACCGCCTCCAAGACTACAGAGACCACGAAAAGGGCAATCTCATGGAGAAAATCTCTCCCTCTCACACAGCGTACTACCGGATGGCGAGAGCCCTCCGGATAGACGCTATAACCCATACTCCCCCTCTGTCTCGTCCCGACGGCTCTATTGCCTTCGAAGACGAAGAAAAAGCTGAGTGCTTCGCGGACAGCGTTGCCGCTCAATGCTCTCCTAGCTCACAACCCACTGACCCCTTACACATTCAACTAGTGGAGGACGAGGTCCGACGCAGGAACTCGCCCCCTACCGCCTCTGACCCTATCACTGTGTCCAAAGATGAGATTTCATCTATCATCAAAGGACTTAAGCCCAAAAAAGCACCGGGTGCGGATGGTATCTCCAACCAAGCCCTCAAACACTTCCGGGAGCAGGTAATCGCCTTACTGGCCATTATCTTTAACGCCTGCTTCGAATTCAGTTATTTTCCCACCTCTTGGAAAGAGGCAACTGTCATTGGCATTCCCAAGCCAGGCAAACCTCTCCACCTCCCCCTCCAATCACCGTCCCATCAGCCTCCTCAAGGCCATGGGCAAACTTTTCGAACGAGTCATTCTCGTGCGCTTGAGGCGCCATTTGTTTCCCACAGACGGCGACCCTCTTGTCATCCCACAACAATTCGGGTTTCGAGCCAAACACTCGTGCCCCCAACAAGTTCACCGCATAGTGGAATACATCCTCAGCGGTTTTTACCCTCGCCGTCAAAAAACCATCGCGGTCTTCTTTGACATTGCCAAGGCATTCGACAGAGTCTGGCACGAGGGCCTTATCTACAAACTGTACGACTTAGGCCTCCCAGATCGTCTCGTTCGCCTTGTAGCCTCCTATCTGAAGGATCGTACCTTTCGTTTTAGACACGAAGGCACGCTATCCTCTACCCGTCAAATAAAAGCCGGTGTCCCTCAAGGCTCTGTGCTTGCTCCCCTCCTATACATACTATTCACCAACGACATCCCTATCCCGTCGAATGGTGTCAAACTAGCCCTTTTTGCAGATGACACAGCCCTTTACTCCAAAGGCAACTCACTACCACAGATTCGGAACAAGATCCAAAAGTCAGTAAGCGACTTAGGAGCTTGGTTCCAAAAATGGCGTATCGACGTAAACCCGGAGAAAAGCTCCGCCGTTTGCTTCGAATATAAACGACGCCGTCTCACCACCACTCCGCCAATCAGGATGTTAGGAACCCCTGTCCCATGGCAAACTAAAGCCAAATACCTAGGCGTCACCCTTGATGCAAGGCTCACTTTCGAGCCCCATATCAAGAAGGTTACTCGCACCGCACGTTTTTACATGGGTAGGCTCAACAGCATGTTGGGCAGACACAGTAAAATGTCCCTCCGCAACAAGCGAACCCTATATAAGGTCTGCATACGACCTGTCATGACCTACGCGGCCCCCATTTTTGCACACGCTAAACCCAAAGCTATCAATGAACTTCAAATAGTTCAAAATCTATTCTGTCGTAGGGCCACTAACTCGCCCTATTATGTCCGTAATGCCGACCTACATCGAGACTTAGAGCTCCCAACAATCCAGCAGTTCCTCAAATCACTCTCTGAGAGATTTTTCAAAGCCTCAGAGTCCCACCCAAATCATCTCATTCGTGAGACAGCTGCCTATGCAGCCCCTATCCACACTCGCTATAGTGTGCGCAGACCGAGAAACTCTCTCTCGGACCCCCCCAACAAGCTTTCGGCTGACCTGAACTGCCTCCTGGCGGCTCGGGCCGAGCCTACATAACACATCCATTAATCTGCCTTAGTTAGGCACTTTTCTAAGCGGCTTTACGCCGCTTGCGCTCTCCTTTCTGCCAAGGAGGGTCGCGTTCGTATACGGCTTAGAGATCTCTAGTCAGATCGTTAAGCCAATTACCAAAAGGTTGAGTTTAGTGGGTAAAAGTCTCCACATAACCACGCAGCCGGCTGCGTGGTATGCTATGAGCATTCTCAACCTCCCTCCCCCGCTTTCCGGAGGGTTGCCCATATTTGCTTCGGGCGCAAAAAAAAAGCATTAAATTTGCCGTTGAACGGCGTTAAATGATTTTATTAAAATATTAAATGTTCCTTGAATTTCAAGCAAGATGGACGTTGACGCAGCTACTCTATATTTGATGAGTGTAAACTTTCATTATACATATGAATATATTTTATCATTGCCAAACGAAGAAAAAAAGAATAAAAAGAAAAAGAAGGTGGTGGATGCTACAAATTCACAGCAAACGTACACTGTAAATCTATTTATGTTTATTGATTTAAATTCTATTTTGTTTTCTCGCACCCAAATTGCACCAGAAAGACGTCCAATGGTTTATGTTAAATAATAAGACAGACGTAAATATATTTTAATGAAATAATAACTAATGAGCCAGTCATAAATACTGGTCAAGTGCGAATTAAATACACGTACTCAGTGTTTCGTACCACTGTACACTATGAATTTCGACCTGCAAAAAATGTTTTTTTTCTCCTGCTTATTTTTATTACTTTCATATCGTTAATTAAAGTGTACTTTTGAAGTAATTTTTTAAAATTCGATCTCGAGAAACTTTTTCATTACTCCACTCCATAGCAGCCATACGTGCAACCCCATTGCACTTACCGTGCACAATGACACAAACGTAGTGTGGCCGCTTCAACGCGATAATTCACGCGTTAATCTTTTGATGTACCGCCACTCGAGTCATCGCCAAACGGGAAACGGCATTGTTAATGCCGTTGTCAAATTATCGCGATAATTCGTGGCCACACCTACATTGAACGTCCATGAAGGCGATAATTAACGATATTTCTCGTTAGTGTAGCCGCAGCATTATAGAATGCCCGCGTGACTTAACAGCTTAACGCTGCTGTGTTTTCTATGGTGATTGTTAAAAACTAAATACCCTTTTTACTGGAAACGTGGCGAAAACGTCCACAAACAGAAATGAAACCTATTATTATGTTTTTTTACCAACTTAATAAATAGTTCTATATTCCACTATTGATATTTATGTACTTTCATCGATTTCTCGTAAATTCTTTTTTTTATTTTAAATATACTGAACTTAAAGAGCGGTCCGATTTTACTTTAATATTGACGAAAAATTTTACACCTAACGGTTAAAAGTAAGGGATGAAGTTTTTATAAATTATAAAGCTGTTTAAACAACATTCTAATTATTGTCCAGAGCGCGTGATACTCCTTAGGCTACTCAGAAGTGTGAAAAATTATACCCCAAAATAAAATTTTGAAACAGACATTAACTAACTAACGTTAACTTTTTATACGTAGTAGAGCCGCGCTGCAGCTATATTATGGTTGTAGCAGGAATGGGTCGGCTTGACCAGGGATCACGCTCTCACAGAATACCAGCGTAAAATAGCAGCTTAATACTGCTCTGTTTCATATTGTAACGCTCCCCCCCCCTCTATATAAAAGTAAATATATTAAATACTAAATATATTATATTCCCCTTTATATTAAAAACTATATATTTTTGTGACCAAGATAAATAAGATAAGTTTTGATCTTTCTAAAGGTTTAATAATAGGCCGTTTGTAATATTTTGGAGTGATCGTCTTAGTTAGGACCGTTATTTACGTTGTGTTTGTTAAGCAACTTAGTTTTTTTAGGTGACTTTTGGAAGAATGAATATTCACTAGAGCAATTGAAAGCTATTGGTAGTGCCTTATAAGCTAAGTGAACCCCGTTCACGAAGACAGGGCTCGAGAAAGGTTAAGAACATAAAACGTCCCTATTCCACTTGTATCAGGTTTACATTATTAATTTATTATTATTTATCCCTTCCCGCTCGGAAAAGGCTCAAAATATATTTATACAAAATACCCGATACAAGGGCTTTGCTCTCCCACATTTATTTAAAAAAAATGTAGGGAAGACACACGGCCCCATTGCCCCATTTACACACGCCGTGCACGGTGAGCGCCAACCATTTTGATACACTCCCCCCCCCCGAAGAGAACGCTAATTCGGTAACTGGACCGTAGTCCACAGCAAAATAACTGGCGAACCAGTAAAAGAGGCTTGGCCCCTTGTTAGTACGAAAGCACAAACATCGACCGAAGTCGCGCATGTCAATGCGTGTAAACTCCATACAGAATACGTACGAATCCAGCCACAGTAAATGTACGTCACACGGTTTAGGCAAAGTTAGGGCACACTGGCCGTAAATCCTCCGTGAGCGCCACCACCTGCCAGACCGCCGCTCCTGCAGACGTGATGTAAGTGTATGGCATCACCACCAATTGCATGATCAGCACGGCTACTAGCCGCAGAGCGTGTCATGAGTCTATTGCTCACCTCAAGGGAATGGGGTCCCACGTTGTGCGGCTTTCGGCCGCAGCCTTGAGAGTCTCCTCAGATCCTCCCGCCAGCTACCACCCGCATGAGGTCGACACATATGCTCCACCAACCAATACAACGGCAGATATAGCCAAAAGGCAGTTATAAGATAAGAGTAATAACTCGCCATCAGAAAGGGTTTGTGTTCACTGATGTTGAGTAAATGCATTTTCGATCATGTTTTTCTCACCCACCAACAAGTTGCCTTCAATCATTCAAAGGTGGGAAGGTTACAGAGATATATTATTATATTAACTATGTTGTTATATAAAATATCATGGAGGGCAGACAGTCTGCAGCCCCGTAATGAAGGGACCCGACTTGGGCAAAGCTACTTAGGTGTGAGTCAAACCAAGACACAGAGAGCGCCATTGAGAATAGCGTCCCACCAAACAACCATGGCAGAGACGTAATGCTGCAGAGCTCAACAAGCATCAATACAACTATCGTCGGGCTTACACTATCCCAAGGTCCCCTATACATCCCAGCAGACATCACCACCCGCATACCTCCATCGACCAGAACCACAAGAGTGCGTCGAATCAGGCGTAGCACACCCACAGATCCATAACAAGACGCAATACCGCAAGTGGCAGTAAGCACCAATGCAACTATCGTACGGGTGGCGCCCCCTCACAACACACCCACATGATCCCTATCGACTTTGGTGAGAAAGTTTGTATTGTTGTTAACTAAAAAATATCACCAACGTATCATAGTAACACGCTACTAAGACGCCAATGATCAAAACTACGTATCATAGCGCTGATGCACTAAGACGGATTAGATAGAGGGCGCGCTAAAGTAAACATTAGCTCCATAAAGAATTCGTTTAAAAATAGTTTAAGATAAGAAATTAGCTCAAAAGTGATCAAAATAAATTAAATATACTACGAAGAGAGTGAATCAGTGTTTGTGACTATACCAGTTGAACCTAAGTGAAATATTTATCGAATTTAAACAGTGCATAATCTTTTCCGATTTTGTTAACTAAAAGGCATTTTTACTCAGTTAGACTATATACAATTAAATGTTGCAAAGAGCCGTCTCAAACAAAACTATGTGTATCAGTGAACAGTGCTTTACTTTTAAATTCGTATAACGACAAATACGTGTACCAATTACAGTTTGAACTTTAGACCTAAGCACAAAGCTATTATTCTGCTGCTAAATACAATTAGCGCCATCTATTTGCGAGTACCTTAACTTCTTGCTCTGTTGCTGCGGTACGATCAATACAAACGTAAAGTGTGGTCTACAGCTACCAATTAGTGCCGACAAATCACTAAAGATGTCACTATTATGCATAAAGTGTAAAGATTTAATAGAAACACGACATTATCTAGTGTGTAGCAATTGCAAAAACAAATATCACATTGAATGCACTGATATTACAGAAAAAAGATTTCACCTTATGGCAAATGATTATAAAAATAAATGGAAATGTACAAACTGCTGGGTGTTGTTTACAGATACAAACCAAAATGAAAAGAGCTGTTACGTAACCGAACGAAATAAGTATAAAATAAATATACCTACTGAAAATTCTTTTGAAAGTTTATCAGACGAAGAATATTCTTCCTTTATCACAGACAGTAAATTGAACAGAAGTTGTCCAAATATAGGACTAGATCTAGAGGAAGATACACAGGAAATGAAATATAAAATATCACATCTAGAGTTGAAACTGAAGGCTGCTGAAAACGAAATCGAAAACCTGCACTCTGAAAATACTGCTTTAAGTAAACAACTAGCCGAATATGAGCGAAAAATAAAAACGTTGACCGAAATATGTACATCGGACTCAAAAAAACCTACAAAACAAAAAATCCGGAGGAGTCTAAATAGAACTAAGCTTAGCTTCACCGAGGAAGAAAAGAATAGCCTCCATGATGAAAGCGCAGCAAAACGAACCGAAACACCGTCTGAAAAGCAAAAAAATCGTTGATAGTAAAAAAATTCCGTAATTCGAACAAACGCAAGACAGAGAAGAGACAGCCAATTAAAAAATGAGTCTATAGAAGAACAACACATATACGAACACAGATTACATATATTTGGAGATGAACAAGGCCGAGGCGTAACTACACAATTATCAAAATTACTTGGAAATAAATATAAGGTGTATGGTGAAATAAAACCAGGAGCTACAACGGACAAAATACTAGAAGGCATTAAGCTCAATTGCTCAACTTACAGTAATAAGGACTATGTTTTGATTCTAACAGGGAAAAATGACAGTGATTTAACAAAAATGAGTTCCTACCTATTTTACTATCTAAGCCAACTTAAAAACACAAATATTATATTATGCGAAACTGTTAATAAGGGACATAATACTGAAGATATAAATAGAATATTTAAGTCATACAGCGCGAAGTTACCCAATGTTAACTACATAGATTTACACTATACATATTTAGGCCAACCACGTAATAACTTAAGACATCTGTGTCAGAATATACTCCAAGAAATATTACGACTCGACTATAAACATAAAATCAAAAATTATCAAAGTAAAGAAATACAGAAAATGTTAAAAGGCATTAGGCTACCTAAACAGGATATTCACTGTGTCCCGACAGATGTGATTACTAATAACGATCAATTTTTTCGTTAGTACTGCCATAAATCATAATATACAAAATTCGAACATTAAGGATAATTCTGTAACGAAACCTATATGCAAATCACGATCTGATGTAAAATATAACAAACCAGGGAAAAAAATACAGCTCACAATGTTATTTCAAAACATACAGAGCATCTTCAATAAACAAGACATACTAGAAGCATTTTTGATAGAGTTCCCACAGTTTCAAGTAATATGTATCACAGAATCTTGGCTAACGCTTGAAAAACTACAGATAATACAATTTTCAAATTATAGGATAGCTGCTTCATTCTGTAGAAAATCCCGCGTTGGCGGCGGAGTTTGTATCTTGTTGAGAGATGTTCTAAAATATGTAGAAAGAGAAGAAATAGCCAAAATGTCAATAGAATATATAATAGAAGTGTGTGCAGTGGAGCTACCAGAAGAAAATATTTTAATTATAACTGTGTATTGGAATGGAAGAGAGGAAGACGCATTCTATAATCGGTTACAATATATCTTAAATTATATAAATAAAAAATTTTCTAAATACAGTATAATTATAGGAGGTGACTTCAATATTGACATATTAAAAGACAATACAAAGACTAGACAATTTTTAAATCTAATGCTAGAATTTCAATTTAATCAACATATAACAAAGCCTACTCGTATAACTAAAAACACATCAACATGCTTAGACTTAATATTTACAAATTTCTGCAACCTAAAACTAAAAACTAGTGTAGAAGAATTTGGACTTTCCGACCACATGAGCACAATTATAGATATAGAAATAAATAAGCAAAACGAACAAAATATATGGTATACAGACAAAAGAAAATTTAATTGCAATAATATGCAAAACTTTAAATCCAAATTAGAGTCATGCAATTGGTCGGAAATTTTGGAACCTAATAAAAATATTAACTATAACTATAAAAAGTTTAACGATAAATTAATATATATACTGAATGAATGTATACCCAAAGAGAAAATTATAATTAAACCGAGATATAAAAAGCGTTGGTTAACCGTAGGGTTGAAAAAATCGTGTAAACACAAAAGAATGCTAAAGGTATTGGCATTAAAATCGAATAATGAAATACTTATCCAACATTATAAAAAATATGGAAAATTACTAAAAAAAGCTGTCATTACATCAAAGAAAATAGAATACAGTAATAAAATTATAAGATCAAATAATAAAATCAAAACAATGTGGCATATAATAAAGGAAAGAACAAATAAAAATATTATAAAAGAAAAAGATAACCTTAAACTAAAAATAAACAGTACTTTAACTTCAGACCCGATTTTAATTGCAAATACTTTTAATAGATTCTATGCTTCGTTAGGCAAAAATTGTAACCCGCCAGCACGTGGTCGAACTGCACAAAAAGTGTCAAATAACTCTATGTATCTCAGCCCAGTGACCCCAAGGGAAGTATATAAAATAATACAAAATTTAAAAAAATAAAATGAGCTTCGGGATAGACGAATTACCACCAGCCTTAATAAAATATTGCGCAGATGCGTTAGCTCTACCACTTTGTGAACTAATCAACCAATCTCTCACAGAAGGCATTTTCCCAGACATGTTAAAAAAGGCATTAATAATACCCATCCATAAGAAAAATTCAAAAACCGATATCGATAATTATCGCCCCATAGCTTTACTCCCTACAATCTCAAAAGTTTTTGAAAAAGCAATGTTCGAACGTGTGTATAATTTTTTGCGAAAAATATAAAATCTTTAGTGAATTTCAGAACGGTTTCCGTAAAAATCGATCTACCGTACTAGCAGTATATAAATATATTCAAGATATTCTAAAGATATTAAACAATAAAGAATATGCAATAGGAATACTCTTAGATATGACCAAAGCATATGATAAGGTACAATATAATATATTACTTAATAAATTAAATTGTATAGGTGTTCGTGGGATTAGTTTAGAATGGTTCAAATCATACTTACAAGATAGAGAACAATATGTAGAAATAGAATACTTTGATAATAATAAAATATTAAAAGTGAGATCAAATAAAATAATTGTAAATGCTTCAATACCCCAAGGTAGTGTATTGGGATGTTTATTATTTTTAATATATATTAACAATCTCAGTGAAACTATGGTTAACCCATGTGTTATGTTTGCGGACGATATCTCTATCTTAGCACCTTGTCGTGACGTAAATAACGTAAATGATATATTATATAAAATATTTGAAAATACTGACCAATGGATGAAAGAGCATAACCTGGAAATAAACTACAAAAAAACAAAAATTTTGCCTTTTTACCCCTATCAAAAAAGCGCCGATAAAAATTAATTTTTCTTACAAAAAATACAAAAATCGAGACTGTAAATGAGCACACTCTACTCGGCATAGTTTTGGATAGTCACATCAACTGGAAATCTCACGTTCAGAAAATTCGTAACAAATTGTCTAGTTTTGTATATGCCCTAAGTGAAATAAAAAAGACAACTGACCTCCAGACCGCGTTAATTACTTACAATGCCTATGCACAGGCGTGGCTAAGGTACGGTATTATCCTGTGGGGTAACAGTACAGATGCAACCACCATCTTCATCTTACAGAAAAAACTAATTCGCATTATGTGTAACATAGAAAGAACTGCAAGTTGCCGTCCTCATTTTAAAAAACTTAAACTTCTTACCCTAATTTGTATTTATATATTGGAATTATGCAAATTTGTGCGAAAATACCCTAATTTCTACGTAAAAAGAGAAACTAAAATTACGGCTTATAGTTTAAGACACGGAAATAGATTATTGCTACCAACTTCTAAAATGAAGCTCTTTTCCTCAGGCCCTTACATAATGTCAATAACTGTCTATAATAACCTACCAAACTCATTAAAAAACGAAACAAATGATCATATTTTTATAAGACAATTAAAAGTGTTTCTAATCAATAAATGTTATTATACTTTATATGAATACCTGAATGACAAATGTAATAATGATAATGAAAACTATAAATAAATGAATGAATAACACGAATAATGATAGTATAATAATAAGGAATAATTTAAATATAATGAATAATATAATTATAATGAATAATAAAACATTTTTGCGTCCTCCTCTGTTCTAATTTGCTATACCCGACAGGGTCCATATTGTGAAAATTGAATATTATTAATTTCTACATTATGGAATGCAAATAAATATATTGTATTGTATTGTATTGTATTGTAAAGTTGAGTATGCCCGTTACACTTAAAAGTGCTACCAAACACAGTTGTTATATAAAACTGCACCAACGTATCATAGTAGGACGCTACTAAGACGCCATTGGACAAAACTCCACGTATCATAGCGCTAATGCACTAAGACATGAAGTTCAGTATTCTGGTTACAGTTAAAAGTGCTACCAAACACACTCATCCCAATCCGAAAGATAGACGATGCATCGCTATGCGCTACGACGTCGCCCACAAACGGTATGGGTGTGCGATGTCCACGGGAAAGCCGTATTGCTACAACAAACCCGCTTACCACCAGCACTAAGATGATATGTCTAGGACACATCGGTTAGCGTGTCCAAGTTTACCTCGGACCAATTGCTCGTGAAGCAGCAAACACACCACCATAATATTCCCTTTCAAGTCCCTAATAAGGACTAGTCATTTTTCTACAGTACTAGGAGCAGTCAGTCACCCGACCACCCCATACAATGCTTATGCATCAAGGAGACCTCCTATAATATTGCTTTTGTATCATAGACCGTACTTTCATAAGTCATTCATATATAGGATTCGAACCCACGACCCTACTATTGTAATGCAAATTCATCATGGAGACCTTCTATAGTATTGCTTTTGTATCATAGACCTTACTTTCATAAGTCATTAATATATAGGACTTCAACCCACGACCCCACTATTGTAATGCAAATTCATCATGGAGACCTTCTATAGTATTGCTTTTGTATCATTGAGTTTAAAATCATAAGTCCCTAATATAGGACTAGTCATTGTGCTACAGTACTTCAGGCAGTCGGGCTCCTGACCACCCCATATATATGTACAACTGCAGGCATGTATCTCCGGCAGCTCCTCTATACAAGACATCTATACATGAACACCTTCCATAACTTAGGAAAATTTTCTTTTATACGTGAACTCCTTCCACAACTTAGACAATTTTTAACAAATTTTCTTTATCCTTATTAAGCTATTGCATAGCTTCTATCGCGGGCCTTGAGCGTGGGGACCGAATCCAGAAATTTATTCCGCCGTAACGAAAAAACCTCACGCTCCCCACTCCGACGGGCACGGAGGTGTGGCTTGAAGGCCGTGCATTGTCTAACGTCGTGCTACAACTATACTACTAATATAACTGCAGCATGGATCTACCATGTATAAACTATATACACTTAACTACTCAAAATAGTCTCATATTTTGCTTGTAAGTGGACGAGACATTGTTATACTTTATAAGTTTAATTAGTTCTACATAATGTCAAACATTAAACGTGAACTAATTTCTTTAAAAAATGTACAACAAGTTATATATAATTATATATCATTTGGATTTAGCCAGCGAGAAAATGAACTCATGTCGTGTTTACGCCATCTAGCGTATTTTTAGCATACCACCTTGAAAGTTAATCAATGTTTGTTCGATAAAATAATTTTACGTATAAAATGCAGTAGATGGCGATATAACAAATTATTATTTTACTTGCGTACTCCAAAGAATACAGTTTTAATTTATTACACTTAAATTCTCAAAATACTCCAATATTATGCTTGTAAGCGGACAAGACATTGTTATACTTAATAGGTATAATTAGTTCTACACAATGTCCAACACTAAATTTGAACTAATTTCTTTAAAAAATGTACAGTACCTACCTAATATCTAAGCATCTAAGTAATATTTTATGTTACATTACTTTTTATACACAAAAACAGTTCAAACTTAAAAAACTATCATAAAACTAATAAAATTATATTTATGTAAACTAAGTATCTATAAAATCTCATAATATAAGAAGTGACATATAAGTCTATATCAATAGGATATAAATGCCTATATCCATAAATGTGTATTATGCCATCCTTAAAATCCGATAATATAACAAGTTACATATAAGTATATATCAATAGGATTTAGCCTGCGAGAAAATGAAATCGTGTCGTGTTTGCGCCATCTAGCGTATTTTGTGCGTACCACCTTGAAAGTTAATCAATGTTTGTTCGATAAAATCATTTTACGTATAAAATGCAGTAGATGGCGATATAATGAATTATTATTTTACTGTTTACTCCAAAGAATACAGTTTTAATTTATTACACTTAACTTTTCAAAATAGTCCTATATTATGCTCGTAAGCGTACGAGACATTGTTATACTTAATAGGTTCAATTAGTTCTACACAATGTCCATTCTGTACTATTTCACGCTGGTATTTTATGAGAGCGTGGTCCTTCCTCGGTCGAGCCTGCCCATTAGCGCTACGACTATACTACTAATATAACTGGAGCATGGCTCTACCACATATAAAACTATATATACACTTAACTTCGCAAAATAGTCCCATATTATATGTTTGTAATCGGACGAGACATTTAGGTTTAATTAGTTCTACACAAGGTCAAACACTAAACTTGAATTACGAGGGTGGATTGAAAAGTACTCGGCCTAACCAAGAAAATAAACACAGTTATATTTTTATTTTTCTACATAATCACCATCAAGTTCAATACACTTTTGCCACCTCCCCCTTCCAAGCATTTAGACCGTTGAAAAAAAATGATTCTTCCTTAGAGTCAAAATATGCGTCTACAGCTGCTTTGACCTCGTCGTTTGTCGAAAATCTTTGACCTCCCAAGTGGTTTTTTAGGTTAGGGAACAGAAAGAAGTCTGATGGTGCCAGATCAGGTGAATACGGCGGATGCGGTAACAGTTCAAAGCCACAGTTGTGAATTTCAGCCATTGACTGTACTGACGTGTGAACACGGGCGTTATCTTGATGAAACAGGACTTTTCTTCTGAACATTCCTCGACGTTTTTCTTTTATTTCCTCTCGTAAACGACGTAGTAAGGTGCAGTAGTAATCAGAGTTTATAGTCTGACCCCTTTCAAGATAATCAATCTTAATCACACCTTTCAAGTCCCAGAATACTGAAGCCATCACCTTATTTGCCGACAAAATCGACTTAGCCTTTTTAGGGGGTGGTGAACCAGGTCTTCTCCACTGTTTTGATTGTTGTTTTGTTTCCGGTGTACAGTAATGAACCCATGTTTCGTCCATAGTAACAAAACGATTCAAAAAATCATCTATATCGGCTTCAAATAACTCCAAACAGTCGCGTGAAATAGTCAATCGCGTCCTTTTTTGTTCAACTGAAAGCAGTCGCGGAACCCACCTCGCAGACACCACAAGGTGTCTGCGAGGTGGGTTCCGCGACTGTTTTCAGTTGAAGGTAAGCAATTCATTTGAAGGTAAGGAAAGCAGAAGTTGATAAAGAAGCTATTGCATAGCATTTTTTATCAACTTATGCAATTATAATTATTTATTTATTTTATTCTTTGATATTAAATCAAGTTACACTTTTTGAGCGTGGTGACCGATAAGAAAACAATTTTTTTTCTCTTATTGAATAAATGAGAAGTTAATATTG
This sequence comes from Parnassius apollo, assembly GCA_907164705.1. Lineage (NCBI taxonomy): Eukaryota > Metazoa > Arthropoda > Insecta > Lepidoptera > Papilionidae > Parnassius > Parnassius apollo. Next base: position 2,880,674 of record CAJQZP010000196.1, read on the forward strand.
TTTAAAATATTTTTTAATAACTTACAATACATGTATTTTATTCAGGAAATTTTATCATTGAGTTAGCAGCTAGTGTCAATACTCTACCACGCACACAAACACCGTCTGCCGAAGTCTGCCGAACTGAAACGACGTTAGACGATGCACGGCTTTCAACACTACACCTCCGTGCCCGTCGAAGTGGGGAGCGTGAGGTTTTTTTTCGTTACGGAATTTCTGGATTCGGTCCCCGTGCTCAAGGCCCGCGATAAAAGCTATGCAATAGCTTAAAAAACTAAAGCTAAATTTATTTAATAATATTACTATAATAGCTCCTGAGTCTAAAGAAATAAAGTCCCGCTTTAATTCTTCTACACTGTTTGTCTTACCAGCGACTTCAGAAGCTATATTGTGAAAATTGTGGAAATTTCGGTTCGGTTGGATTTTACTTTTTAATTTTTATTAAAAATTTAATTTTCAAATAGTATATCAAAAATTAATTTAACATTTCTTCATTGTGTATTCTACTTTCTGTCGTCATTTTGACACATAAATATGTTCTGCATAGTCCAAACATAAGTTGTTTCTCTTGGAGCTTAATGAAGCTTGTTGAGATTACATAGCAACTACTTTCATATTTCTCATGTGACAGCATATCTTGTAAAAATATTTCTCTATAACAATCACCCACTGTTTACTATTCATATTATTATTCATAGTATTTTCATTGCGTTTTTTATTCAATGGGTGATGGCGGCTTAAGAAAACAAAGTCAGACTGCCTCATAATAATTGGTTTAATTTCTCTTTGAATATACACAAAATTTGAATACACAAAGTTCAAAAACTTTATTAAAAAGGGTTATTGTAATGGTGAGGAATTTATAGATAATAATAACCCCTGGGAAGTTTGATCGCTACCGAGCTTTTTGTTGTTATGTGTTGTTAATAGTAACATACGTAACTGTAAGGTGTTATTTTTTTAAAGTCCCGCGGGGTTTCTTGCTGGTTATTCCCAGGACAGAATTTTTTTGCCGAACCAGTGGTAAATTAAAGGAAAGTAACTAATAAGTCTTACTTATAATTTATATTCAATAAAAAAGTTTCTGTTTCCTTATTTCGAATCGTGAATATCGTAAGAGGTTAATAATGGGCTAAGCCAGAAATATCTTACAGTCTTCGCTGAATATTGCAATACTCATCTTGAAAATTACAAATGCCGAATATATTTAAACTGGTACTAGATTGATCTGCAAGATGTCTATTTTTTTAAAATGAAACTATACACAAACTTGTTCATGAACATTTACATTTACAACCTACTTCAAACGATAAAGGTTACAGATGATTTGTCACCTCTGATTAAGTAACATGGAATGCGTCACAGGGTTGTAATTATATTGGCTTTCGTTACTTTTCAAACCGGAAAAGTGCATGATTTTCTGCTTGGAGAAAGAAAGTGTCTATCAGGATGGACTAACCATTTTGAAAAGTTCCATCGTCATTAGTGGGCTTAAAAATCTAGTCATGTGTGCTGAATGTAAAGTAAAAACACATTAGAGCCCTTATTCTCCAGTATAATATCTTCCTAAATGGACTCCACAAGTACCGAAGGATCGTGAAATATGTATTAGATGAGGGTATCGCCGTACTGATCCGAGTGAATACATAATTTCTATAAAAACTTGAAAAAACGCCGTCACAAGGTCTAAAATAGCGTAGCGGCAGCGACGATTAAAAGCGCTTAGAAATTCTCAGTAACTTTAAAATAATTTTTAAAAAATTATTGATTTAAGTAATATTATGAATATATTTGAGTTATTTCTAAGCATATAGATTAAGTAATTGCGTTGTAATTTCAATTTTAGTGATTTTTAGAGGTTTTTTCGCAAATAATTATGATCGAGTCAAAATTATACAATCGTGTTTTTGAACAATCAAATTCAAGATTAAGACATGAATTTACCTATATCAAAATTTCACTTTCCTTTGTGGTGTCATAGTCTTTATACTATTCGATGAAAGGAGGTGCATTTTTTCGCGGTGTCGCCTGAGGGTACGTATTTTCGCAAATCACAAAGCGGAGTGAATGTGCCTACATTATTCTAGTAAGCCGATTCGCGTTCCGTCGCGTTGTTGTCTGTTTAAATTTACATAATTTACTTTACAGAGATTCGTTTCTAAGGTACTTAGTAACATTATCATACCTGTGTATAGTAAATATACTTTCTCTATGTAGTAAATAAACTTTTGTGATGTCCTCCAGACCGAATTTCGGTTACGACGGCGTAGGATATATTAATGCCCAAGTTTATTTGCAAGCACAGGTGTACTCTCTATTCCCTTACTTTCATAGTCCGATGGGACAGTAATTCCGTACGACCGGGGAGAGATCAGGCGCAGAACCAACGGCTTTACGTGGTTTCCGGGGCACGGGGTGGCCTGCTTCGTGGCTCCGGACTGCTACTAAAATTTTTTTGAACCAACAGGGAGATCGAACCGGTATTCGAAATGTTCAAAAGGGGATACATTGGTTCCATATTGTCAGTCTTGATCACAGGTGAATAATAGGCAGCATTTCTTTTCTTTTATAGTTCTTTCAGCATTATTTCTTCATAGGAATTCCTTTGTTTAAACATTCCAAGCTTTCGATCTGCGTCTGCTACGTTGATCACAGTGTATAGGTCTGTACTGCAAATGATAGAATTAAATAGTCTTCTAGTGTTTGTTATTCAATCAGTCTCAAATAGTGATTCACAAGATATGTGTGTTTTAGGCAGCGATAATAGACTTATTTTATCTATGGCTTTTCACCACATGGGATATCAAAAAGAAAAAAATTATCCTAAATGTAAAATAGAACATAATATATATTTTTATGATAATTATGTAAGTAACAAAATCTAATTTAACATTTAGAGCAAGTAAGACATTCTTTTATTGATATTACAGAAATATTCAGCAAACAGTTAATAAAGCCATACTAATTAAGGGTATAAATTTCAGAGTAGGTACTCGAGCAACCCGGTAAGATTTCTGATACCACCAAAGAAATTGTTAATTGAATTTGAAGTTCTGCTTTACATCGCGAGGAAACCAGCATATTAGAGAAATAAATATGTTTTTTTTTGTAGTATAGGGTAACAAACGAGCACATAGTCCACCTGACGGTAAGTGGTTTCTGTGGCCCATAGACATTTATGTCTATCCTCGATTAACACTCAAAATGCAGATGCGTTCTCACCCGTGAGGACTAAGATGGAATGCCTCGTTTCCAGTAAAAAGGGTCTCCGCTACACTCACCATAAGAAACATAGCAACATTAGGCTAAAATTTTACGCTGATATTCTGTGAGAGCGTGGTCCTTCCCCCGGTCGAGCCGATCCATTCGTGTCATAAATGTATTATACTACTAATGTAACTGCAGCGTGGCTCTACCAGGTACAAAATATATTTTTAAGATATGTGAAATCCGACAACGCGAATTGGGGCATCTCGGCGGACATTTCCCCAAAACCCTCTCAGAAATGAGAGGAGGCCTGAGGCCAGCAGTGAAACGTATATGGACTGTAAAATTATTTTTTTATTTAATAGTTTTTAAAAAAGGATAGTTCCTGATGTTTCATATCTAAAAACATTATGGTTTTTTGATAAAAATTGTAAAAGTTCTTTATTTAGTGTTCTAATTTAACAAGGATAAACAGCAAAATCCATAACTTTCTTCCTGGAAACGTGGGCAAGAGGTAAATGTGAGATGTGCGCAAACAATGTATGTCGTAATCTCTAATGAGGTCAAAGTACAAAAACGTATACAAAGACTAACAAAGATCAGTATCTTTAACTATACAAAGGTCTTTGCATTTCTTTTATTTCAAATTAACCTCAAGTATCCTGCAGGAAGTCAGTGAACGTAAGTAGTTTAATGTTATTTGTCGCAACCTAAGAGTGTTAATGCAAATAATAAAAATAATATTCGCCGGCTACCCTTGTTTAGTTGTAAGCGTAGCGTAATGCTAACCTTATAAACCCTCGAAGATAACAGCGGGGTGTTTTAAGTTTGTAGTGTGTGTGTGTGTCTGTGGCATCGTAGTTCTTAAACGGATGAACTCATTTTTATTTTATTTTTCGGGGTGTTTTAAATTTTAAATTTAAGTAATTTTTAATGCTTAGCCATATAAATTTAAATTTAACTACAATAATTAATACATGTATCTGGAAGCACGGCAGGGCCCCCGCCAAGTCGAGCAAAAAAGCGGCACGGCCGTACCATACTTTTCTCGAAGCAGTTCAGGCCATTTTCGACCCCCCTATAACTTCGTTGTGGATGTGCATTGTATGTATACGGTATATTTCAATTTTCATTCAATTTGAATCAGTATTTTAAGAATTATAACTAGACAAAATTTCCTAATTTTATCACTCACTGATCGATCACCAAAACTGTAAGGCACTTCTAGCAGACATAGAAGCTTCAAATTTAGAATAAAATTAGCGTTTAGTGTATAAATTAAGGGAAAACTTAAATATTTTGCAATTTTAGTCCAATTTTCTAGATACAATAACTGCATAAATAACTTTGTAATCCCATAGAAATACATAGGATTACAAAGTTACATTTGCAGTGAATGTATCAGTGTACCTGTAATATAATGGAATAATGGGTGTAGATAAATATTTTGTTGGTATTCAAGAAGTAGAAGGTACCGGAAAGGAAAAAAGTAAGACTATCTACAAAAATAAATGAGATGCCATCAAAAACATAACTTGTAGAAAAAAGCAAGTCTAGAAACTCAGTTCTTCTATCGTAAAAAAGGGTCCTTCTGTTTTAAAGTTGTTGAGTAATTAGCTAACCTAACAACATCTTAAAGTGATCATATCAATATTAAAATACTTTTATTTTTTAAATAAATAGATTGACTCGACCATAGCATGAAAACACAATGTACAATTAATTAATACATATTGTTACGCGCTCCAGTCAACGATACACTAGCGCCATCTAGTATCAGGAACGAGAGCGAGGGGAGCATTGAGAAAATGACATCACAAATTACTCAACCGACAGCGCCTAGTCGAAACTCGAACGCTCGGTACCTTCCGCGTGTTTACTTGAACATTCTGGATATTTCTTTGCTAATTTAAATATATAGGCGCTGCAAGATGCGATAGTAGCAGTGTTGATTTGGGCGAAACAAGCGAAGCTTCGGAGTGGAATTAAGTGAATTAGTGTGTTTAAATTATTAGTGTTTTAACTCTAATTGTGTAAAGTAAATTAAAGTGTTAATTTAGGTAATTTTATCGGCAATTTTTATTGTCACGAACCTCAAGCTCGTAACAATTGGTGTCAGAAGTGGGATAAAATCATGCCGATTTTACCTAAGGAGGAAACGGAGGGTGTCCGTACCCGAAATCAACGCCAGCAGGAGACGGACCAAAGAAGATTTGGTGGTGCAACGCCGCTGACGTCGGAGGACCAGCCGCCGGCTGCAGGCCCGTCAGTAGCTCCTCCATCTGCAGCACCCGATTTAGGTGCTCTGATGGTGATGCTGCAGGAACAGGCTCGCCGACAGGAGGAACAGGTCCGTCGGTTGGAGGAGCAGCTGCGGGGTGGACAGAATGAACAGGTTCGTCAGCAGGCGGAACAGGTCCGTCAGTTGAAAGAGCAGCTGCAGAGCGGACAAGAGGAACAGGCCCGCCGACAGGAGGAACAGATGCTTCTCATGAAGGACCTTCACGCTACCTTCGGGAAAGAGATAAGGGAGGTGAAAGATAAGGTTGCTCAACATGAAAACCGCCTGTCGGAAGCTGAAACCCGAATTGACCTAGTGAACAATCGGGTTGACAACGTAATGGCTGACATGAGGAAATCACTTGACGAACTCAAACTTGGCGAGGGAACTTCAGTTCCCGTAGTAGCTACTACACCTTCGCTACGTGGGTTCAAGGTGCCACCATTCGACGGGACTTCTTCCTGGTCAGCCTACAAAATCCAGTTCGAGGCTGTTATGAAGGCGAAGGGCTGGAATAAAAGTCAGGCCATGACTGCTCTCACACTAGGCCTGCGCGACCAGGCCTTAACAGTTCTGGAAGCTCTCGGTGAGGAAGTGACTTATGAGCAACTCCTTGAGGCATTGGAGGCGAGATATGGCGACGCTCACCTGGAACACGTCTTTCGTGCGCAGCTTAAAGATCGTGTGCAGCGCATCAACGAAAACCTGCAGCAGTGGGCTCTAGAAGTGGAGAAGCTGGTGCGAAAAGCATACCGGTCTGTACCTGCGCTCATTGAAGGGAACCTGGTGCAGACATTCATCGACGGCATCCGTGACCTGGAAGTCAGAGCTGCTGTGAGGCTCGGGCACCACGAGACGCTTAAGAACGCCTTGGCCCATGCACTCGAGGTGGAAGCCGTGCGGCAGGGTCATCGTTCCCATCGCATCAGGGAGGTTGCAGCAGCTACAGTTCGCGACCGCAACAAAGGATACAGCCCAAGGTGCTATGGCTGTGGGGAAAAGGGCCATCTTCGAATCAGCTGCCCTAAGCGAACCGTGGAAAGGAGAGTTGATCGATCTCGAGAGGGTAGTGTAGCTAACGACACTGCCTGGCGGCGACAGGATCATCGTTCACCTCACGCTAGGGAGGTTACAGCAGTTACGGTTCGCGACCACAATAAAAGATACAGCCCTAGGTGCTATGGCTGTGGGGAAAGGGGCCATCTTCGGTCCAGCTGCCCTGAGCACACCCTACGAAGGGAAGGTGAACGGTCTCAGAAAGGAAGTGCGGCTAACAGCACCGCCCAGCAGCAGCAGGAATACGACTTTACTATCAGACACTGCAGCGGGAAATCTCACGGCAACGCAGATGCATTGTCAAGAAGACCTTGTCCTGAAGATTGCAACCATTGTAGTAGGCAAGAGAGTAAGGAGGTGGTATCCGTGAGGATGCTCAGGACAGACCACCTCAACAACGGGTGGAAGGACAACCTACGACATGCACAGCAGGAAGATCCGGACATCAAGCCGATTCTGGGATGGATGAAGGCCCGTGCTACCAAGCCTAAGTGGAGGGACGTCTCAGCGATGAGTTCAACCACGAAAAGCTATTGGGCCCAATGGGACAGCTTGCTGATTCAGGATGGAGTCCTGTGCCGTAAATGGGACAATGGTCGAAGAGACAGCTGTCGTTTGCAAATGGTTGTCCCTAAAGCTAAAGTGCCGAATGTTCTACAGTTGTGCCATAATGATCGTTCAAGAGTCCATCTGGGAGTTAAACGAACTCTACTGAAGGTCCGAGAACAGTTTTACTGGGTCCATTATCGTGACGATGTTGAGGATTGGTGTCGTACATGTACAAGTTGTGCGGCCGAGCGGGGACCTCGGACACGTAGTAGAGGAGCACCGAAATTGTACAATGTTGGTGCACCACGGGATAGGACAGCCCTTGACATTGCGGAGCCGTTACAGAAAGGCGCAAGAGGGACTCCTAAGATCGTCCATGTGAATCGCTTGGCGCGTTATTATGGGGCCGATAATGCTCGGGACGAGCATGTCTTAGGAGGGGGCAGTGTTACGCGCTCCAGTCAACGATACACTAGCGCCATCTAGTATCAGGAACGAGAGCGAGGGGAGCATTGAGAAAATGACATCACAAATTACTCAACCGACAGCGCCTAGTCGAAACTCGAACGCTCGGTACCTTCCGCGTGTTTACTTGAACATTCTGGATATTTCTTTGCTAATTTAAATATATAGGCGCTGCAAGATGCGATAGTAGCAGTGTTGATTTGGGCGAAACAAGCGAAGCTTCGGAGTGGAATTAAGTGAATTAGTGTGTTTAAATTATTAGTGTTTTAACTCTAATTGTGTAAAGTAAATTAAAGTGTTAATTTAGGTAATTTTATCGGCAATTTTTATTGTCACGAACCTCAAGCTCGTAACAATATTATATTAAATTAGATTGTTTAGTGCGATTGCGAAGTCAATCTATTTATTTAAAAGAGAAAAGCTTTTTAATATTGTTATGATCACAATAAGATGTTATTAGGTTAGCTAATTACGTAATAACTTAAGTCAGAAGGACCCAGAAAGGACTGTATTAATTAACCGACATGGATCTCACAAATTTTTAAGGTAGAATAACTGAGTTGGGAGACTTGTTTTTTTTTACACTGAGTTTATTGAAACAGGATCTCTATCTGTTGTTCGTTTCTTGAGTGAGAAAATAGTCGATAGCTATAGCTGATTGCCTACACGTCAGCGGAGGCCGTTTAAGACTAAGGCACATGCCATATCAAGAAATACAAAGACAGTCACAAATATATAGATTTGTAAATTAGTCATTTAAGTTTGCACAAATCTTGACTCTTTAAAATCTCAGACGATTTGAATCAGAGAGATTTCTAGTAAGGTATAGTAGGTGGGTACCTTTAAAAATAAAACACGCAGTTGTCAAACTGTGATACTGTATGGTGCGTAGTTGAACCGTGAACCAACCAGGAACATTGAACCACCACCATATTGAAAAAACTGCAAGGTTGCCAATTCGACCGATCGTGTTAAAACTTTTCTCGTAAGCACCCTTCCCGTCTCCCGTAGTTAGCCGGTGCCTGCGGCTTGAGCGTGACTTGTGACTGCGGTTTGTTTGTTTCTCTCCAAAAAAACGTAGAATTCTCACGAAGTGTCTCGATTTTTATATATTTTGCTATTAATTCTAGCATCAAAAGCTTTATGGTGTCGATATTGTTGTAGTTTTAGACGTTTTATGAGCATATTGCTTTGTGACAATTCAGCCTACAACCTACTTTTTTTAAATATTATATGTTGAATAGTGTGTGTATTGAACAGTGAAAGTGAATCAGGTTCGCATAGTACACAGTGAACCGGTTCACTGTGTACCTTACGATCCTGGTTCACTGTTCAATGATAGTGTTATGCTGAAAATAAATAATATTCTTAATTGTTTTAGGTTGCAAAGGCCAAGAAATAAGAAAACAAAAATTGGAAAACAGAAAAAAGGCTATATGATGTCAGCATTACTAATGATAGAAAATAGTAGCTCCATTGGGACGGCGGCAAAAACCAGTTAAATTCCCTACCCTACATTGCGCCGTTACGTTAAAACACGACACACGACACGACACGAACAAATATTATTAAAATACTACAAAGGCTGTGCACTAATGTTCTACGGTTTGACCATCAAAGAATGTAGGAAGGTGGCGTACGAAATTGCAAAGGTTCATCATCATCATCATCATTACAGCCCTTCACAAGTCCACTGCTGAACATAGGCCTCCCCCAAGTAACGCCACAAAGCACGGTCCTGAGCCACCTGCATTCATCGATTCCCTGCATGTCTTACCAGGTCGTCACTCCATCTAGTGGGGGTCGCCCTACACTACGCCTACCGGTACGAGGCTGCCACTCGAGAACCTTTCTTCCCCATCGGTTATCGGTTCTTCGAGCTATATGGCCGGCCCATTGCCACTTCAGCTTACTAATCCGTTGGGTTGGTTGGTGGTTTTACTGCGCATATTCTCATTTCTGAGTCTATCACGCTGAGAAACTCCGAGCATAGCCCTCTCCATAGCTCGCTGAGCGACCTTGAGCGTCTTCATACGGCCAGCAGTGAAGGAGCATCTTCCCGTGGGTGTCGTAAGAGGCGACAGAGGGAGACAGGGAGGAGATGGGCAGCAGCATCTTCCTGATAACAACTGTGATATAATAAAAAACTGCGGTTGCCAACCCGCTCGCCAAGCGTGGCAACTATGGCAAATATCCCCCATGACGTGGCAAAGGATAATGGCATAAAAATGCCAAGCTCATGGGAAAGGGATAAAATGTCAGGTTTGGAATGGTTTCGTTTCTTAAAAAAAAGACATCTTGATATTTGAGTAAAGAAACCAGAAGCTATAAGTCTCGCACGAGCTACCTCATTCGATCGGAAAGCTGTGGCAATATTTAAAAGATCGTCTAAATAAAACTTTTATGTTTCCTCTAGAACCCTAGTTGATTATTAATTTTATCCAGAGGTTTATATGATAACTTAGCGTCATTAAGAAGTTAACTGCTGTGAAGAAAACTATACGAAACCTTTATAATTTGAAATTATAATTGATATGTTATGTTTATTTTTTGTTTACCCAGTTCTTGCTTCAACTGGTAGGTTAAGTTAAGTTAAGTTGATGTCATCTACACGCACCTGGGTACGTGCAGGTATCGGGCCTCGGGGTGTACCCCATTGCCCGGATATCCTCATACCCCATAACTATGGGGCAGTCAATTTTTGCCTATTTTGGCATGGCTATACTACATTTATAATGTAGCCGGATAAGATATTACTTTCCGTAGTTCACCGACTACGGAAAGGGAGGTAATCTGTAGAGGTAATCTATAAGTCTAAGTTGGCCTTTCTGCGGCATTGTGGGTTGTTACTCGACTCTCTAATCACATATAGAGAGGAGTTCTCTTGGAAGAGGTCGCCCGTCCGGTGGCCGGGTGTGTAACGGCGCAAAGCCGTTCAGGTGTTCATGTGGCCCGTTATCGGCACGGTCAAACATGCCGCGCGCTAACCGGGCCACGAAGTCGGTGATGGTTTCGACTTTCAGATCGGCCGCTATAACGTCATTCCGGACGTAACGACCTGCTCCGACAATCGTCCTTAATGACAGGTTCTGCTGAGCCTGTAGTCGCCGCCTCTGGGTGTCGCTCAGAAGCGCGTACCAGGCCGGAGCAGCGTAGGTGGTAATAGTCCGGATATACGTCTTGTATATCCGGAGCTTGGTTTTTATGGGCAGCTTGGATGCCAGGACCGGACGAAGCATCGCCCGCGCACATCTGGCTTTGCGGACGACGAAGTCGACGTGCGCAGTCATGCGCAGCGCCCGGTCGATCCGGCACCCGAGGTATGTCACGGCCTTCTCGTACGCGATCTTCTGGCCGTCGAGAGTTAGTGGTGGTGGTAGGTTTCTGAGGCGGCGAGTGAGCAGAGCGGTCGTCTTACCAACGTTGACGACCATCCTCCACTCGTTCAGCCATGATGGCAACAGGTCCAGCAGACGCTGCATTTTGGCAGTGGCTATATGGGCTCTTCGGGACGAGGTGAAATAGGCGCTATCGTCCGCGTATAGCGCCAGCTCAACGTCGTCCTCCCATTTTTGCAGCCTACCTGCCAATGTTGGGATGTCACTCGTGTAAGCCGCGTACAGGACTGGAGACAGACAACTGCCCTGTGGGACGCCGGCACTGATGGTTCTTGTTGCGGACTCGGCGTCCTCTACGCAGACGTAGAACTTCCTGTCTTCCAGGAAAGACGCCATTAACCGCAACATAGCAGGGGGGACACTGGTCTGTTCGTGTAACTTATATAGTAATCCTGAGTGCCACACCCGGTCGAACGCCTTCTCGATATCGAGAAAGACGCCCAACGATATGCGGCCACGATTGTACTCTGCAGCAAGCAGGTGCAGCACTCTAGTCAGCTGTGTGACTGTAAAGTGACCCCTCCTGAATCCGTGCTGCTCCGCCCGAAGTTGGATGCACGGACGGAGACGTCTTAGCAGCAATCTTTCAAACAGTTTAGCTATGTGCGGTAATAGCGTAATCGGCCTGTAGCTGGCAGCTCTACGCCTGTCCTTCCCGGGTTTCGGCAAGACGATAATTTTGCCTTTTTTCCATTCCTCCGGGAAGTAGGATGTCCGCAATATCCCATTGTAGTCGACATCACAACAACCGTACATGGCCTCTCCTTCGCAGTTCAGCGGGGGGAGATGAACCACTCTCCTGCAAGAGGCGGCGCGGGCGACGACAGGAACTCCTGTACGCGACTCTCCTTTAGGGCATGAAGCTCCATGTACTCCGCACTTGCAGGGTTCGGCATAAATTGCTCCTCGAAGTGCTCTCCTAGGATATCCGCTCTGCCCTTGGCATCATAGCAGCATTCGCCCGCACTGTTGGTAAGCGGGCAAACGGGAGGTCTGGTTTTGGTTAGCTGTCGGTTCAGTTTATAGAGCGACGCATTTTGTTCTTCCGCCTTCCATATGCGCCGCTCCCAGGCCTCTCCTCTGTATGCCCGGACTGCCACCGACAGCTCCTCCGATAAGATGTTAAGTTGTGCTTTTAGTCTTGGGCAGCGAGTACGCGCCCAGAGCCTCCTAAGTGCTCTTTTGCATTTTATCTTGACGCATATTTCCTGCGGCAGATCGTCACGCCTTTCTGTGATCGGGACGATCGTAGAGGCCGCGTGGAGGGCCTCCTGGATGTTTTTGGTGATTCTGGTTGCAGCGGCCTCTACGTCGTCCGCTGTGTTTATAAGTTGGTCTGCTGGAGGTCTCGCCCGCAGGTGTTGTGCGTAGCGCCTCCAGTCAATGCGTGTCTTAAAAGCTCTGGGCGGCGTAGTCACCGCCTTAGTGCCAAGGGTTATCAGAATCGAGAGGTGCTGTGAGCTCAGGTCGTATAGCACCTCTACCACTACCGGGTAGTTGACGTTCCTAGAGAGCACGATGTCTAATACATCCGGATGTTGCTTCGGATCTGTTGGAACGTTGGTTGGTTCTTCGGGACCTAAAACGTCGTAGTTGTTTCTCTCTGAATCTTCATATAGTGCAAGACCCGGCGGGGTGATCACTCTGGACCCCCCCGCCGGGTGTTTGGCGTTTAGGTCCCCGGCGATTATGGTAGGTGTTTGCCTTCCATCACTGTCCGGATGTCTGAGGAGCAGAATGGAGTCCCTGGCGGGCGGTATGCTGCGTAGATCCTTAGTTCCTCGCCCGCCGCCTCCATTCTTATGCCGATAGAGCGCATAGTCTGGAAAGGTGGTAATTCCAGCTCTTGGTGGACGATGTCCCTCCTCACAAGAACCGCCGTCCCTCTATAGGCGGCCCCTTGAGGGGTGACCTCGTCCCTTCTGTATAGGTGGTAATTAGGCAGCTTGATATGCGTCTTTGGATTTAGTTTTGTCTCGCCCAGCAATATAATGTGCAAGTCCTGTTGCTGGGCGACTGCGCGGAGTTCATGAAGCTTCTGCTGTATTCCGCCCGGGTTCCAATAGAGGAGGCGCAGATTACTCTCCTCCGTAATGCCGGGCTAATAGATTTGCCAGCGCCTTCATAATTGCTGTAATTGGGTCAGTCCCGGCTCTGATATCAGCCAGGACTTGTGGGCCGACCTCGATGGCAATACCAACTAAGCGTTGTATCGCATCTGCTGTCTCGAGGCCGGTGGCGGGTGTTCTCCTGTATGAAGGCGTTGGCAATTGTCTCGGGTGTGGATGTTCCTGGTCCTGCCCTCTTGGCTTGTGGGTAGAGCGCGCTCTAACTGTAGAGCGGGCTCTACGTTCTGGTAGGGCCCTTTCTGGCACTCTACCCACGTCTTTGGTCGACTCCCGAGTAATCTGCGCCTTTGAGGCTACTGGTGCTGATGGTGTCGGGGTAGAGGTAACAGCCTGAGGAGGCTGCGACTTTTTCCTGCTCCTCTCCCGCCTCCTCTTCTTTGGTAGCCCAGCCCGTCTTGCTGGATGGTAACAGCTTTCGGGCGACTCTGGGGGATCCTTTTAGGGTCCTCCGGGAGTAGCCCCGGTAAGGTAATCCCCTGCCTCCTAGCAGTTCTCCTCAGGACTGGGCGGCGGCGGTCAATTGCCGTGTGGTTCTTGTCACAGTTGACACATTTGGGTTCCTCTTCCCTACCCCTAGGGCATAGGCTCGCAATGTGCTCCCCGGCGCAGCGCACGCATCTCACTGGCCTGAAGCAGTTTGCGGATGCATGTCCGAAGGCCTGGCAGCGGTGGCATTGAGCCGGTCCTGCTTTCCTTTGCCAGGCCTCGATGACTACTCCTCTCATAAAGAGGAGATCGTCGATTTTGTATAGTTCTTGGAGCTGCTCCAGGCTCAGGTGGTCGAACTGGGCAAAGTAGATGCAGCCAGGTCTGCTTCTACGCGGTGGGATTGCTTTGACATATTTGACGGGGAAGCCTTTTGCCCTAATAGCCTCCTCTATGTCTTTGGTGTCCGTGCCCATTGGTAGACCCCGGATGCCCACTTTGGTGAGCTTGTCCTCCTCCGGGGTATAGCAATACCACGACAATGTTGGTACTTCCTTAGTCAGCTCAATCATGTAGCGTTGGACTGTCCTGAACTCGTTCGCGCTTTGCGGAGTGAACCTCACGCCTTTCCCGAATGGACGGGCATTTAAGGGGGGTGGCCCAACATTCTGTTGAGCTCCTTAAAATGCCTCGTCCAATCCGGTAGGCATTCAGCCACTATGGGCGGGTAGCGAGTCTTTCTTGGTCGGCAGGCTTCTCAGTAGGCACTGCCGCTGGTTGTGGGCGTGGTACTGCTGGTGCAGCTACCATATGGGCATAGCTGGTAGATGGTCGTTGACCATCATCCTGCGGGAGCCCGGACGGATTGGAAGTTGCCACCGGCGATGATCGGCCGGCGGATGCTGCCAGGGTTGCATAGGTAGTCGACCCCCAGCTGCAGGATTCCTCTCCCCCCTGCTCATACTGAGCCTAATCTTGGCTACGTCGATCTGGTGATATAGAGCGAGGGGGGGTTGTGGTGGAGAAGGCGACTTCGGTGGTGATCTAAGCACCTTCTTCGTTGTCACCACCTGATGGTACCTTTCATCTTCGGATGAGGATGGAGCTTCGTCTGACGACAGCTGGGAGCCTACCCGTTGCCTCTTCTCAAATAGGGAGGCTTCGGTCTCTGGCGGCGTGTGGCGTCTGGCCGTTTTCTTGGCCCGCTGTTGTTGGGGCGACGGTTCCTGCCTAACCGTGTGCTCAGACACGGCTGGCGTGAGCGCGACGCCCGTTGCGGGCTTCTTCCGCGGCGAGACGGGTTTCCGCATGGGGATATGGGAGAACGCTGGCACCGTTCTGGTGCGCTCCGGGTTCATCATATCCCTAATTACTAGTGGTCTCTCTAACACTCCTTTCTTATCCGGCGGTATTCTTGACTTGGGGGTGGTTCCCCCTTATCCCTACCTGACATGTTACTATCCTAACAACGTCAGTCGAACTCTAAGAAGGCCCTATCTAAAATATGGTGATAAAAAGTTTATGGCTATCAACACTCTGGGCACTGCCTACCCCTTTTGTACACCAAAAGGGTTGGGGGAAGTACAACGGTGGCACTTTATGACGCGACTAGGCACAGGATGCTCGGAGCGCATAAAGTGCCCAAGAATCACCTAGGGGCCGGTGACCTCGACGCCTCACGGAATCACGGGACTCAACGTTCGGCGGAGTATGTCGTACCGGCGGTTATTTACAGCCACTGCTAACTGCAAACAACACACACCTAGGAGATCCTTGATGATAACTGGTAGGTAATTAATTGAAGGATGATTTTATTATTACTATTACCATAGAGAAAGCACTGAAAACCAAATTTTTTTTTGTTATTAGAAGTAATGTTTTTTTATTGTATTTTGTACAACAAAAATAAAAGACGATCATCAAAATTTTTTTTGGTGCCTTTTTTACAAATAAGGATTTTTACTGGTAACAAAATTGTGGTTCACTATTGAAATACAGTTGGTTCGGTGCATAATACTACCAGTGCACAGTGTGTACACAGTGAGCAAATTTTTATTTTATTTTTAAAATTTATTTACGGTCTTTATTCGTTTCTCTGGCTTTCTGTAACCTGAATATGAGAAACTGTATAAAATTGCCTAAACCATTATACCAAAACTATTTATTAAATTTAGTAAAATTCTTAACTTTAATTTCTAACAAGTTATATGACTTAGAAAAAAGGTTGGTTCACTGTTCAACAACGCACCCTACTCTGTTTTCAAATCTTTCAAAAATGGAATGTTGGGGTCTGTATATACGATCAGTAGTCGCGCTTATGGCCATTAGACTCAAAGGGTAGTTAAGTTAAGAGGTAATCTATGGAAATACCTATAAAATAACATTAATGCATTAAACGTATTTGATTTCATCTTTTTCAAGTTCTAATCAACGCCGCTGTTCTTTAACATGCCAAAAAGTACCTATTCGAAGCGTCAAATATACACTATAATTTTATATTGCATAAGAAAAAGTCTGCGGGTGAAAATTGTTTTCTCTATAATTAAACCTAAAAATTAATTTATTTCTATTTTTAAAATTAAAAATACAACATGTTAATATGTTACATGACTTTTATATAAGTATAAAGCTTTTGAAATTTTTAATTAACCTAATAGAAATATAGAAATGTATTTCATTTTAAAGAAATTCACACATCATAAAATAAATACACCTGTAGTATACTAGACAGAACGATAAATTACTTACTTTGAAACACCAGCAGGTAAACGAAGTAAAGGACCATTAAAATGTCGTCGCTGTGGCACTTATGTTGCGTCCTGCGGCGGTGACGAAAACTCAATGCAAATTATGCGACTTTTTATATTTTTTTCCTAACGACTTTAAAATTGTTCTATAGTTAAAAGAATATGTTAAGTAAGTTAAAAATAAAACATTAGCAGCCATCAGACAAATAGCTGAGTTTCCGTTCGGCACCGCCTAGTACTATTTTTAATAATGTTTAAAAATTAAAAAATATTATGTACGCCATGTAATTATGTGGAAAAATAAACATTCTCTTTTAATCTTTCTTTAGCTCTACTGCTATGACTTTACTCTATTAATAGATTAGAAGGGTCCTGATTTGTTTTATAAGGATACATTTTAAATTAAGATTTCTTTTACACACGAGACCACATGTTGGTAAGTGAATGCTATTACATCCGCAGCGATATACCCGCAGAGATCTACATTTATCCTCAATTAAGATTCAAAATGC
Source organism: Parnassius apollo (assembly GCA_907164705.1). Lineage (NCBI taxonomy): Eukaryota > Metazoa > Arthropoda > Insecta > Lepidoptera > Papilionidae > Parnassius > Parnassius apollo. The sequence continues at coordinate 2,897,444 of CAJQZP010000196.1, forward strand.
AGATGTGTTGTCGCCCCTAAGAACGGTAATATCAAGTGGACAGCAAAAAGGGTCTCCGGTTCTCTACACTCACCATACGACACACAACAGCACTGTGTTCTGTAAGAGCGTGATCGTTCATCGTTCCCCCAGCTACGTATCCCATTTGTGCTGCATATATTCCAAAACGTGAAATAATTTGTACCACAACAATTTAAAATGAAATTATCAAACAAAAATATCGCTATAATCATCATTACAGCCCTTCACAAGTCCACTGCTGAACATAGGCTGCCCAAGTAACGCCACAAAACACGGTCCTGTGCCACCTGCATCCATCGACTTCCTGCATGTCTTACCAGGTCGTCACTCCATCTAGCGGGGGGTCGCCCTACACTACGCCTACCGGTACGAGGCTGCCACTCGAGAACCTTTCTTCCCCATCAGTTATCGGTTCTTCGAGCTATATGGCCGGCCCATTGCCACTTCAGCTTACTAATCCGTTGGGCTATGTCGGTCACTCTGGTTTTACTGCGGATATCCTCATTTCTGAGTCTATCACGCAGAGAAACTCCGAGCATAGCCCTCTCCATAGCTCGCTGAGCGACCTTGAGTGTCCTCATACGGCCAGCAGTGAAGGACCACGTCTCTGATCCGTAAGTCATCACTGGCAACACGCACTGGTTGTACACCTTAGTTTTCAGAGATTGAGGTATACCTGACGAGAAGATGTGTCGTAATTTCCCGAACGCTGCCCAGCCGAGTTGAATCCGTCGAATGACCTCTCGGTCGAAGTTGGACTTACCTAGTCGGACTATTTGTCCCAGGTAAACGTACTCGTCAACAACTTCGAGCATATCCTCTCCACTCCCAACAACTACCGGCATAGGTGAGACATGGACATTAAACATGATCTTTGTTTTGTCCATGTTCATCTTAAGACCTATCCGTTGGGAGACACCATTGAGGTCATTGAGCATAGTGCTAAGGTCCTCCAGCGATTCTGCCATAAGGACTATATCGTCGGCAAATCGAAGGTGAGTGATGTACTCGCCATTGATGTTAATACCGTAACCTTTCCAGTCCAGTAGCTTGAAAACGTCTTCCAATGCAGCGGTGAAGAGTTTCGGGGATATAACGTCACCCTGTCTTACACCTCTTTGCAGTTGGATAGGTTTCGAGCTCTGATTCTGTACTCGGATAGCCATCGTAGCCCTACTGTACAAACACTTAAGCACTTCGATATACCGACAGTCAACTTGGCACGGCTGAAGGAACTGTAGCACCGCCCAAATTTCGACGGAATCAAAGGCTTTCTCATAGTCCACATACGCCAGGCAAAGTGGCAGATTGAACTCTTCGGTCTTCTGTACAATCTGCCGCGATATGTATGTGGTCTATGGTACTGAAGCCTTTTCGGAAACCGGCTTGTTCGGTAGGCTGGAAGTCGTCGAGTCTGCGTGCGAGACGATTCGTAATGACTCTCGAAAACAGCACTTAGACGCGGCTCAGAAGGGAAATCGGTCTGTAATTCTTCAAGAGCGTTGTCGCCTTTCTTAAAGAACAAGACCACCGCACTTCTGCTCCACGCCTCCGGAGTAGTGCTACCATGGAGGACGGAATTGAAGAGCTTCTGAAGGACTTCAAGTACCGGTGTTCCACCCGCTTTCAGAAGCTCCGCTGTAATTCCATCCTCGCCTGGGGCCCTGCCGTTTTTCAGGTGCTGGAGAGCCATTCTAATCTCGCTCAGACTGACGTCCGGGATATCATCGGAATAGTGTCGGGTAAGACTTGCTCTTGGATCGTTACTGACACTTGCCTGTGGCTCAAACGATGATGTGTACAGCTGCCCATAGAACCTCTCAATCTCACTCAAAATCTCAGGTGTCTCGGAAACAATGCTGCCACACTCAGTCTTCAGCTTTAACAGTTGGCTCTTTCTGGCAGACAGATCTCTGGCAAAGACTTTGGAGCCCTGGTTCCGCTCGATGGCTTCTTTAATACGAGCAGTATTAAAGTTGCGTAAGTCTCGCCGCATGCATTTAGAGATCTGTCTGTTCAGTTGCCTGTATGCTGTCTAATCTGTTGACGATTTCAGCCTCATCTCCCGTCTAACAGCCATGAGATTAAGAGTGTGATCGGAGAGTTTTTGTGTTCTTCTGCGGCGGGTGTTGCAGAACTTAGCTCCGACCGCATGGACAGTTTCCACGAGCTTGTCATTCATATCGTCCACTGCATTGCAATCTTCTAGGCACTGAAAGCGGTTACGTAACTCGAGCTGAAAAGTCTCGGGATTCTGGATTAGAGCACGAGTGGGACGGAGCGTTGACTTCATTAGACGAGACCTCTCCAACTTAACGTTTAGGTTCAGTGTGCCTCTAACCATTCGGTGATCGCTGCCGGTTTTCACCCTTGCGATCACTGAGACATCACTGAACAGTTGGCGTCTGGTCGTCATAATGAAGTCAATCTCATTTTTTGTCGAACCGTCGGGACTCGACCAGGTCCACTTCCTGTGGAGCCGCTTCTGGAAGAAAGAGTTCATCATAAAGAGTCCCTCTGTCTCCATAAAGTCAGCCAGCTGCTGGCCCCTACGGTTCCGTTGCCCTACTCCGAATTTCCCTAACTTCAGCTCACCGCCTTCTCTTGTGCCTAGTTTTGCGTTCAAGTCTCCCATCAACACCGTGTAGTGGGTTTTGGAGGAATGCATGGCTCTAGAAATATCCTCATACATTTCCTCCACCTCCTCATCGGGATGTGCCGAGGTTGGTGCTTAGACCTGTATGACCTTGAGCGAATACCGTTTGGTGATTCTGAGTATCAGGTACGCGACCCTCGTCGACACACTCCCTATCTTTACAACGTTGTTGACGAGAGACTTGTGGACGATAAATCCGACACCTCCTTAGGACAGATGGTCGCTCTCCCGGTGATAGAACAAGTTACCGGACTCGAGGATTACCGTGTCCTCCCCCTCTCTTCGGACCTCTGATAATCCAATAATATGCCAGCGCAACTTGTCTACCTCTTCTTCCAGCTCCAGTATCTTCTCGTCAGTCCTCAGGGTGCGTGCGTTATACGTTGCCAGGTCGAGTCGTCGTAGGTGGCAACCGAACCTCCACCGGAGATTCTTAGCACCCCCTGCCCCGCCGTTACCATGGTCGCCACCGTAGCCAGGAATAGCGGGGCCGCCGGGGACTGGGGCTGTTTATTTGCGTCGTTGCTCATGGGGGGATATTTGCCATAGTTGCGACGCTTGGCGAGCGGGTTGGCAACCGCAGTTTTTTATTATGTTATTGTTGTTATTAGGAAGATGTTGCTGCCCATCTTCTTTCTGTGTCCCTCTGTCGCCTCCTACGACACCCACGGGAAGATATGGGGTAGTGGATATTCTCAACCGCCACTACACGGCAATAAATTATAGTAAACTGCAAAGTACGCATTACCTAACCCAACCAATTATAGTTTATATTGCTTCGGTTTTGACTAGATGGAATCTCTTAATGTGGCGTTATTAAAATTTAAAAAAAATCAAAATTAATTTATTTTATCACTTTTTCGATTTCTTTATTCCGATAATACAGATAATCACTTTAATTTTTTCATATGTATAGATAAATATTTGTTTAAAAATAGAATCAGAAGAAGATAGATCCTATTAAAGGAACTGAGATTTTAAATGTAATTTTCCTTTTTAATCGTTTAAATCAGGCGTCCAGTAAGTAATTACAATTTTTATACGTGGTAGAATCATGCTGCAGTTATATTAGTACTATAGTTGTAGCACAAATGGATCGGCTTGACCGGGGGAAGGACCACACTCTCATAGAATTCCATCGTCAAATAGTAGCTTAATGCTGCTGTGTTTCGTATGGTGAGTGTAGAGAACCGGAGACCCTTTTTACTGGAAACGAGGCATTCCATCTTAGTCCTCACGGGTGACAACGCATCTGCGTTTTGATTTGTAATCGAGGATAGATGTAGATGTCTATGGGCCACAGCAAACACTTACCATCAGGTGGACCGTGCTCGTTTGTCACCCTATCCTATTAAAAAAAAATTCGATTAAATTTATGCATCTACAAAGTACAAAATTATCATTAATATTATTTATAGCAAACACGACATACAAAAAAGAGCGTTTGAAAGACCGGACCAGGTGGAAAAAAGGATCACAGATTTGGCTTAGTTGGATTGTTTCTATAAGAAACAGACTGCTGTTGCAAAACTTACAAGAAACTTTGTTTTTAAAATGCTTATTTTGTTGTGTTTCGTACTCGATCCTTTTAAATAAATATGACCTTAAATGTCCAAGTTCAGGGTAGATTTCTGAATCATCTAAATAAAATACAACATAATCCTTCAGTTATTAAATTGTTCAATTGACTTTTATATTCACATAGCTTATCATTTATTTGAAGGAAAACTTTTCTCTTAGATTCGTAAATAAATTTTTTCTTATTTATAATGTTAGTTCCTATAGATTATAAATTCTATACTTTATTCGTTATAAAATATTGTTCGAAAAGTTATTGAACTGATAACGATTTTTTTTCTTAATTGGTGCATCGTACGTAAAGAACCTCATATAACTGAAAATGTTTTTTCTTGTGAGTCTTACAAGATGCCGTAATGCAAATTGCATAAATAATAAAGAAAAAAAAAACTAAAAGTCGGTGATTGCCCCATAGTGGGGATAGGTACTGTGTATGTAAATTCTCACAAGACGACTCCGACTGGTCAATCACTTCACATCCGAAGTATTTCGGTTTTTCTTAATTATGTCTTACCCCATGCTTTCGGACAATACATTGACTGACATTATTTGCGGTCTCTGTGCTTGCACTACTCTGTACATTCTTTTCCGACTGGGTCTTGATATTTACATTTTTAGTGTTTCTCACTTGAAACTAGAAAAGTATAAATGATCAGTTTGGCTAATGTAAATGAGTAAAAATGCATCCTATTAGGCAGCCTCAAACAAAAAAATTACCTTACAAAAATATAAGTATACCTCAAAATACAACATTCGAGCAGCGTTCATGCCATAAACTCTCTTTGTTTTACCACTTAGGTAACATTTATTTCTTTTCCTACCCATATTTACATTTATAGACACTTAAACGCGTATAAAACACTAAATTAACGATTTTCGCTACAGACACATCGACTGTTGTTACCTTACGTCACACGTCGAAGCGCCTGGTAATTTATTACGGCAAACTTTTATCTGGCAATATACGATATTATTATTAGGTGTTTTTAATTAAAACGAATTATGTTAATAAATAATATTTTGTATCGAAAATAAAGATAGCAGGTACCTTCAGAATCACAATACAAACATTTTGACGTAAAAGAATTTTTCCTAAATTAAAATTCACAGAGTTGGAAGAACAATAATTTTATATATCATTTCTTAACATTTTTTTATTTGTTAGTATATTCATTTATTTTAAAATTTGAAAATGACGGTGACCTTGTGAAGGACCCGAACAAACCTACAAAAATGGTTTAAAGCTTAGAATTACTTCAGGTCAAAGTTCTAGTCAAGAGAAATTTTCGCCAGTTCTCTTCGTATTCGGCCTTAAGTGTAGTAATATAGCAAAAAAAGGTAAAATGATATTTGAAAACAATTAAACAAAATAATTTTGATATTGCGCTACATTTATGCATTTATACGTAAAAATGATTTATGCAAATACAACTTATAAATAAATATAATATACAAAATATATAGAAACATAATTACATAATTACTACACACATATTTTTGATGTTTCTCGTAGTTAATCTTTACATTATTCACATTGTTAAAAAGTGTGATGGATGGAGGGAAACCCTGAAGCGAGCACCACTTTTTTTATAGGATAAAGGTTACAAACGAGTACACAGTACGTGGATGCTGTGGCCCATAGACATCTACATTCGATTACCCTTGAGGACTAAGATGGAATGCCTCGATCCCAGTAAAACTGGTCTCCGGTTCTCTACACTCACCATACAAAACACAACAGCATTAAGCTGCTATTTTACACTGGTTTTCTGTGAGAGCGTGGTCCTTCCCCGGTCGAGTCGACCCATTCGTGCTACAACCATAATGTAGCTGCAGCCAGGCTCTACCACGTAAATTACAGTACAACTTATAATTACAGAATAAAATTTGACGTAATATTTTCTATAAATCATAGAGTAAGTGCCGCAAGTATTTCACTTGTTACTCTTTCTTTATTTTTCTACAAAATAAACAAATATATATTGTAAAAATAAGAGTTTCCATTATTTGGTGCCTTTCGTATTTCGTTGACTGATTGGCTGTGATTCAAAATTTTAAATTGCTCGATTTCTCTTCTCTACCTCTTATTTAATTACGGCCTTTTGCCAAGGCTCTCTAAGGGAACTTATGTCAGCTGTCTCTTCCATCTATATACAGAAAGGAGGACTCACTGGCCCATGTCACCAAGAAGAAAGATCTTTTAGGTTCTATTCTTGCGATCAACTTGACTCTCAACGACGGGGGGTACACACAGCCGACCATACCGCTGTGTGAGTGAACCATGCCGTAAGTATAAAGACTTGTGATCCGGAGTAATCCCTAATTCATGGAAGACAGCTTTAGTATGTCTGAGCCCTAATAAGGCGACGGCTTCGATCCGTTCAACTACAGGCCTATCACCATCACCATCTTGTTCTCCAATAAAATGAAATCCATTATAAACTGTCAGCTCATGCGAAACCTACCTTGAGGACCACCAACTGATTATTGAGCACCAGTGCGGTTACCGTCAAGGTTACTCAGCTTACAGATCTTCTAGTTTACCTGACTCATAGTTCAGCGAACACAGTAGGGTCCAAGAAGGAGGCCATGACCATTACATTGAAGATAGCAAAAACTTTCATTGGGGTTTTTCACAAACCGCTTCTTTTGGAGTAACTTTCCCTTGGGCTTCCCCAGAAATTGTGGAATTGGCTCACCAGATTTTTTGGAGATCAAAGAAACAAAGTCGTAATAGACGGTGCACACTCCAACTACAAGCTTATTAATGCTAATATTCTACAAGGCTGCTTACTATCACTTACGACGTTTCTTCGGCATATCAATGATATGTTGCAAACTATGTCTAATACACCGGCGTGCCAATACTTCTCGGGAATACGTCGTTGAGTACTGGAAGAAACTTGCGTCTGAAGTCGAGTCTTTAAACAACTTCTCGGTTTTATATCAACTAAATCTAGTCTAGTTTAATCATCAGAAGACAGTTTCGTGGGTATACTTCTAAAAAAACCCTTTGTTTAATGTTCTCAATTTCACGGCACTACTGCAGCCTACATCAAAATACTCAGCATGGACGTATCGCATGATGTATTGTTTCGTAGTCACTTGGAAAGGAAGGCTAAATTGGAAGAGTGAGAGTGAGAGTTGAAGTATTTTTTTAAAAACCATAAGATAAATGGTCTTTTGAAATTGATAAATTTAAAGTTAAAGCTATAGACTATATACGTCCCTTTGCTATGCACGGGCTTCCTCTTACTTCTGAAAGGGTCATCGATGATAATTTAACAATCTAAATGACGAAAAAGAAGCAGATTCCGCCGAGGCACGGTAATATTATATAGATAAAATTACCGTGGCCGAGGCGAAGCCAGGGCGGAATCTGCTCAGATGTGACTAGCAATCAGATGCAGATAGTCGATGCAGAAGAGTTATGCTAACTTAGTTTCTTAGTGAGCTTTATATTCTAGTCCAATTTAAGCTAAGTGGTGAAAATAATGATGATGAAAGATTATAAATATAATGTAACATGTTTTGAATTACCAAGGGTGAATTAACCTGGCATGTCTATTGAGATTTACCTACAAGATCTTGGTCTGTTTACAGGAATAGCGCGAGCATATTATTGTGTAATTAATTATGTTGAAGCCTTACTAATTAAACCACATCATAGAATCAGTATTGAGTTAATTCAATTAAAATTGGAATTCAAACGAAACTTTAGAATGAACTTTGATTTGAGTTTCTAAGTGATGATTCTTGGAAATAAGGCTTTATTACAATAAAAACAATATTGAAGCGCTTAACTCCGAAATAAAGTTAAGTTTATCAGGTATATGGGGTGAATTATGTATGTAAATACGTTTTTTCGTACTTTGTTCAACTCTATAATTAGAAAAGTAAAAATAACCTACCTGCCCCGTATAATATAATACTGTCTACCGCTAATATAATACTGTCTACCGCTAATATAATACTGTCCCGCTCTGCTGAGCACGCCAAGCTTTTTAGAGGCAAATTGGGCTTCTCTTCCAAGTGACCACGAAACTGCACGTCACTCGATATGTCGACGCCGAGGATTCCGATACTGGCTGAGGCAATAAGGGGAGTGCCTTGAAACTGAGGAGATACGACAAAGGGATTCTTTTTAGCGGTTAACACGCAAACTTGTGTCTTCTGGGGGTAAAGTTAGTCGCCCCCAATCCGAGACTCTGTTCAGCAAAGACTCGACTTCAGACACAAGTTTGTCCCGGCATTCGGAGACGTTTTCCCGAGAAATATTGGCTCGGCTGGTGTAAAGAGCATCACCAGTGCTGTCATCCGCATAGCAATGAATGTTACGGGTTTGCAAAATATCATTGATATGCAGAAGAAACAGCGTTGGCGAAGCTCGCCTGTGGACACCAGCATTAATAGGCTTGCAATCGGAGCTTGCACCGTCTACAACGACCTTGATGCTCCGATCTGCAAGAAAGCTGGTGATCCAATCGCACAATATTATTATATAATATTATTATAGTATTTCATGCCGGCACATCGCCTGCAACTTTACAAGGTGCAGGTTCGGCCGCACATGGAATACTGTTCCCATCGCTGGGCTGGGGCTCCCCAGTACCAGCTCCTTCCACTTGACCACATCCAACACAGAGCGGCTCGAATCGTCGACGACCGAGTGCTTTCCGATCGGCTCGATTCACTGGCACTGCGAAGAGATGTTGCATCTCTTTGCATTTTCTTTCGCATAACCAAGTCTCTAAATTCATCCCCACCACCCCTCCACACCATCTGGATGCTTGGCGGTCCACCACTGTACGTTTCAGAAGGAGTTTTCTTCCGCGTACGACCTTTCTGTGGAATAGTTTACCACCGGCGATTTTTCCGGACCGATACGACCTGGGGACCTTCAAGAAAAGAGCTTACTTCTTTCTAAAGGGCCGGCAACGCACCTGCAATTCCCCTGGTGCTGCAGTTGATCATGGGCGGCGGTAGTCACTTAACATCAGGTGAGCCGCATGCTCGTTTGCCCCCTCTTCTCTCAGATGAAGTAAAAAAATGTAGATACAGCGCGGCCTTTGTTATTAGTGAAGCCAAAAAACTCCGCTCCTTTATGTAAGCACACGCGTTCACGCACACACATGCATCAAACTACGCTCATTTTCGGCCAGTACTTCCCGGGGCGTCGTGCTGTAAATTTGCCTACAAAATGCCGTCCTGTTTAGTTAAATGGTGCAAAAACAATACTAAAGTGAACAAAAAAGTCTGAAGCAATATCGTTTCACTCGAAAACACTCATTTAACTATATTTTAATTTGTTATTCCAACACAATTTTGAAGGTTATTCGAAGCACGAATGTCATTGTTTCGAGTTACGTAACGAAAGAATGTTGCCAGATTTCTTATTTCTAATGGTCCAAGATTTGGATAATTAATTTTAGGCTAAGTTATAAAAATATATGTAGTCAGCATATTTTTTTAAATTAGTTGTTATTATGTTACATCAAATTGAAGTCAAGGTAAATATTTAATTTATAAATCGCTGATGTTTCTGTTTTAATTGTTGAGTACTTACAAACTATTTTACTCTCAAAAAATATTTATGACTTTAGGCTATCAATGAATATTTTAATAAGACGTGAATTTTTTACGTGGTAAAGCTATGCTGCAATTATACTATTAGTAGTATAGTTATAGCACGAATGGGCCAGCTCGACTGGGGAAGGACCACGCTCGTACAGAATACCAACGTTAAATAGTAGCTTAATGCTTCTGTGTTTCGTATGGTGAGTGTAGAGAACCGGAGACCCTTTTTACTGGAAACGAGGCATTCTATCTTAATCCTCAGGGGTCACAACGCATCTGCTTTTTGATTCTTAATCGAGGATAAATGTAGATGTCTATGGGCCACAGCTTCCACTTATCATCCGGTGGATTTTGTGCTCGTTTGTTACTACCATTCTATAAAAAATGAAGGATAGCTGCTATAAGACTGAGCTGAAATGAACCAAAATGGCAGCCATCCCCTCGACTTGATAGTGGTAGAGCCACGCAGCGGCTATTGATGTCGCATGGATGGGCCAGCTTGAACCGAGGTGGTACCACGACCTCACAGAATACCTGTGTGAAGTAGAGGTTTACCTCTGCATTTCGCTTGGGCTAGAGGCCCAATTCCTCCTCCCCTTATCATCGTCGCGGAATCAAATAAAAACTATCCCAAGAGGATACATTGACGCCTGGTGACGGAGAATCCCTCGCTGAGCATCAACGAACAGGCTATTTTACTCTTACTGACCGTGGGTGCTTGGGCTGCTCCACGTATTCTGGGGAGGGGGGGGATTCTGCTCGCGACTAAAACTGCTAGGGGCAAGCGGAGCAAAAAACCAAGGCGACCCCTGTCACGCTATCCGTGAATTATCAACATCAAGACACTTCATTACAATATAATGCTGTCCACTACCACCCGGAGATGGCGAAGCCAGCCTTGCTCTTTTTAACCGAGACTCAGGTGTCCTCTCCGGCTGATACTCCGTATCTCTCCTATCCGTGGTACAAATTACAACACTCCTTTGTGCCCCCGGCTGGAGTTTGTTCTATTTTGCATTTACTAAAATATACTTTTTTATTTATTTAGAATAGTATATTTTTAATTCCACGGAAATTTATTTTTTATTCCAACTAGTTATTTTAGTATTAAGTTATTTTTTATAATAAACATTTTTTACATTACATATTTGTATATTTTATCGATGCTTACATGCTCATTGGACTATCTATCAAGAAGACTTTTGAATTATCTACAGACGCCTCCTACGTGCTTCATCTTTTTTGAATTGTCAAATTGTTGAAATTTATTGAAACAGACAGATACAAAACAAAGATCATGTTTAATGTCCATGTCACACCTATGCCGGTAGTTGTTGGGAGCACTATGCTCGAAGTTGTTGACGAGTACGTTTACCTGGGACAAATAGTCCGACTAGGTAAGTCCAACTTCGACCGAGAGGTCAATCGACGGATTCAACTCGGCTGGGCAGCGTTCGGGAAATTACGACATATCTTTTCGTCAGGTATACCTCAATCTCTAAAAACTAGATTGTACAACCAGTGCGTGTTGCCAGTGATGACTTACGGATCTGAGACGTGGTCCTTCACTGTTAGCCATATGAGGACGCTTAAGGTCGCTCAGCGAGCTATGGAGAGGGCTATGCTTGGAGTTTCTCTGCGTGATAGACTCAGAAATGAGGATATCCGCAGTAAAACCAGAGTGACCGACATAGCCTAACGGATTAGTAAGCTGAAGTAGCAATGGGCCGGCCATATAGCTCGAAGAACCGATAACTGATGGGGAAGAAAGGTTCTCGAGTGGCAGCCTCGTACCGGTAGGCGTAGTGTAGGGCGACCCCCCACTAGATGGAGTGACGACCTGGTAAGACATGCAGGAAGTCGATGGATGCAGGTGGCTCAGGACCGTGCTTTGTGGCATTACTTGGGGGAGGCCTATGTTCAGCAGTGGACTTGTGAAGGGCTGTAATGATGATGATGATGATGACAGATACACTTTCGCATTCACATCGCATATTACTCTTATAGTTGTAGTATTGTATCTCGATTTACGGGGACATTAAAAAAAGTGGCAACACTGCTCTGACTCACACAAAGTTGTAAAATTGGTTACAGTTTCTTGTTCTAGGTGTGATATCTACTTTTTTTACTTCATCTGAGCCTCTTCTATAAAAAAAAACCGGCAAATAAACATTTAAAATGCAGGTTCGGGCATTTTCTAAAAAGGTTTCAAAACTGCTAAGCTTCGTCAATTATAGTTACGAGTATGCCTACAGGGTCACTTTTAATTTACTGAAGACCTTTTGGGAATATATTATTTACATTATAACAACATCTGTAAGAAAAAAAATATATTTCTTCAATTTTTATTTTCATACAAAAATAAAAATATTTTAATTGGACCTTCTAAACGATAATAGTCCTAGTATTGGCAATAGAAAGCGTGTGGCGAGGGAGGGGTGGAGGGGTGTAGAAGGCGGAGCTTACTCATTTAAACTTGACCTAATTACTAATTAGTTACCCTGTGTCGTCACTCGTCAGTTCGTCAGTCCCACAGAGTACTTTCTAAGTCAGTCACCTTTGATGCGCACGCGACGCTTGTCTTTTCGTTGTTCGATTAATATTGCGAACGCTACTTTGTTACGATGGCTTACCGATACTCAAATGTTGAGTATACCGAAATGGTGCGAATTTTAGCAATTTGCAATGATAACGTTAGTGAAGCCTGCCGTGAATATTCAATGCGATTTCCTAACTCACGTGCACCGAGCTACGGTACGATGCTAGGCGCTACACAGCGATTGCGAGATTACTGGCAATTCCAGCCTGTATCAATCAATCGTGGTGGCAGTTTTTTGATGAAAATCCAGCAGCGAGCACTTATGAGGCAGCCCGGCAGTTCAACTTCATTGTGTCACAATATTAAGCATGGAGTGTCATACACAATCAATGATATTATAAGAAAAAGAGGTAGATAAGTTATACGCACACCGCAAGTGGCATTAAAAACTATGCTAATATTAGCTCTCAGCTCAGTCGTCGCGCTATCGTCGCGTCGTAAAGTATTTTCGTATTTTTTATGAATTCAAAAATTATGTATTTTAAAATATATTGTCAGAAAAAATCGAGAGGGATAAAAATACCCAAATGGGTGAGTTTGAAAGAGAAGTGATATTGTTTCTGATCAAAGAATATAAAAACCAGATAGGTCTCTTCTGAGTATCGTCAAATCAAATGTTGTACATATAATTTTTTGTTTTAAGGAAGGGTAAATTAACTATGTCATCATTAATTTTAAGTTCAATTTATTTGTTTTGTGGCGTAACTAAGTGGTTTATACGTACGTATATAATTCTTACAGCACTTTATTTTATATAAGATTTAATCCATCTTCCTCTGACGTCTAATCGTAAAGTAGTGTGCTATTGCAATATTTAGTTATTTATGTGTGTGTTAGTGTGCTGCGTAGTACGAGTACTATTATTTATTCTGTGGTGCTGTTTTGAAGATCGAATATTGTGTAGGTAGCCTATCTACACCTTTTTACTTATAATATCCAGGACCGGTCAACTCTATATGGACGGAATGAAATACCCACGTGGGCTGAATTTTATTATAGCCATTTGTCAGATAAATGTCTTGTTATATAATTAGTAAGATTTTGCTAAAGATAAATTTTCTCATCATTAACTCTGATATTTTTAATATAGAAATAGTAATCCATAGGAAGATAACTATGCCTGTCGTATTTTTCTACGTTATTATACCTATTAGCATATCCTTGACAGTAAAAGAAAAATAAAGGTTTTCTTTTTGTTTTGATTTTCAATGAGTAGAAAATTATATTTGTTTCTGGTAGCACCAAAACATCTATATGAGTATATTATGGGTATGTTCCGAAATACAACTCAGTACACTGGCAAATGCAAATGACGTCATCAATTGACATTTTATTGCACTGGCGTGCCGCCGCCATATTGCGTCGGATATCCGGCCACAATAAAACAATTTTTAATTGTGTTTGCGCTTAATGAAGCATGCCAGAATTTGTTTGTATTTACTCAAATACAAAAAATTATAGAATAATTGCTTGGGTCTTCATTAGGAAGATATAATGATTTTTGGAGCACAAAATGACAAAATAATCGCCAACACTTTTCCAATATGGCGTAAATGTATGACGTCATATACTGTCCTATGTTTTGGAACGAATCACCAGTATAGCGTCGATTCATGACGTCATTCGCATTCGACAGTGTACTGGGTTGTATTTCGGAACATACCCTATAATTCTCATCTCATAATATGGCGCCGACGTGTAATAAATTATTGTTGTTTATGATTGGTTGTTGTGTTTGTGTCTCTAACAAGTAAATCACAAATAATTAGTAGATTAACTCCTTCTTATATGATGTGCAATATGTTAGACAGTGATTCGTAGTGAAATACGAAATAGTGACTCTAAAAACTACGCTGCAATGGCGGATAAAGAAAATAGAAAAAATGTTCTAAGTGCAACACACTGACCTCTATATATACAAGTGGAGGTCAGTGGTGCAACAGCTCACCAACCGTTGAGAACATTAAATTATTTACTCATTTGTTTTGACGACTCCGTGGCGCAGTGGCTTAGCAATGAGTGGCTGCGCTAAGGGTCGCGGATTCGAATCCCGCACGGAACAAGTATATGTATGGCCTACAAATAGTTGTTCCGGGTCTGGATGTTTGTCCTTGTGCAATTTATGTTTGTAAACTGCCCCCACGATACAAGAGAAAATCTTAGTGTAGGGGTACCGTTTTTAAAAAACAGGTTTAAGGTTAATTATACAATATACATATACACTAATAAGTTCTAACCTTAAAGTAAATCTATTTTATCCAACTTATAATGAAAGACTGTTTCTCTTTAACAACAACTTATTCTTCTTTAACAAATTATTGGTTTGTAAACCGCTGTACCTACTTTGACAATATTTGTATTTCATAATTATATCTTTTGTTTTCAGCTGTAAATTGTGGGCGAAATATTATATTCCTTCCCAAGAGCAGTATACTACTTTAGCTTTCCGGACAAAGCTATATAATGAGCCCAGAATGCTGTGTGAAAAACATTTTCATGATGTTTAATTTAAGGATGCAACCAAGAAAAAGCCCTTAAGGACTGCAGTCCCATGTGATGTAATTAAAATGTATAGTGTATATGGTAATATGGTTTGTATATAGTTTTCTTTAAGGATTACTCAGATATTTTTATATGGGGATTCCTATATTCAGGAGTGGACTTTGATAGACTGTAGTGAAGATGATAATGATTATTCAGATGACCATTATCTGGATCTAACATGAATGGACAGAACACATACAGTAGTTTGAGTCCTGTTAATGCCTTCAACCAATTTATAATAATTGTATAGGACAAGGCATCCAAAGGATTGAAGTCTATAAAGTTAGCATAAGCACTTACTTACATTATTAAAAGTGCAACACTGTGCATATTATTTTTAACAATCAAATATATTTTTTAAAACAACAGAAAACCTTAAGAAAGTTCAGGCATCACATTCTATGAATAATTACATTTCATCCTAAACCTATCAAATTTAAAGGCACAACTTGTACAACGCAGTAGAAATACATGCATCAAATGGTTCTCAAACAATAGATAAACACAAGACTTTTTCACATAGTTATTGTATTTACTATCTAATTTGTTGTATGAAAACGATCCATTCATTTATTTTGTATTGATAGAAGGGTAATGTAGTGCCACGAGTAGGGACTGGTTTACTATGAAAGTAATTTCAATGAATATAATGTTAATTTAATTTTATATAATATGTTTATTATACTGTAATTTATTTTCAGACTGACAAAGTGTATTCCCATTTTAATTTGCGGAATCACAAGCTGGTCCCTCGCAAATGATTGCTACAAAACCACAAGCAATTTCTTCAAAAAGGACAACATTATATCCACTGAAGAACAACCACAAACATCAAAGCATATCAGATAATGTTGAACCTGAAAAAAAAGTACTCTATATGAAAATTTTTAAAATGACAATTACGAATATTTTTGTAATCTAATATTTAATATATTTTATAACTTTGAATTCAAATTATTATATTTATAAGCTGCATTCAATACCTAATATATTGCATATAATATAGAGATAAAAATTTTAGTTTCAATTCAGGGAAATAGATAGACAACCAAATATTATCAAAACAAAATATATTATTTGTGTATGTTGCACTTTCCACTTGTATGTAGGAGCTTATTTATTAATTAACTTGTTTTTGATTAAAATATTGATATTTTGGTTATTGTAGACATTCTGTGATTTGTGATTGTGCATATTATCAATTCATCCATGATTGTAAATCTTATGTTTATCATTGTTTACATAAGTAATTGAAATATTGTAATCGATATTGATTTTCTTTTCATGTTTAAACGCAATCAAATGTCTTTATAGAAAGAACTAAACTGCTGAAGAAATTTTGTCTTAAGTTATGTATGTTTTTTAGTTTTAATTTGTATTTTTATTTTGAATAAATAAATAGAAATTTTGTAATTTTTGTTCTTTTATTTGGCGTTGGGATAGGAAACCCAAAACTACATCAAATAAAAAAACCAAAAAAGATTACGTTCAAATTTTCCCGCCACACGAGAAGTGCAGGTAGGTTAACGATAGATGGAGCTAGTGGGTATATGATTATCACATTTCTTAAATTTTGTTTGAAGTTGTCGTTCTTCTCCGATAGGAGTAATAAAGTTCTGTGATAATATCATTTTACACAATGAAGGGAAGTACCCTTTTCAGCTGCACCATGTTCATGAACTCAGCGAAGCTGACAAACCTGCGCGAGTTACATTTTGTAACTGGTTACTAGCTGCTGAACGAGCTAACATTTTATGGACTGATGAAGAAACATTTGCTGGCCGGCAGAATAGGGCTATTTAATACGCACAATGAAAATTTGTGGTGCTATGAAAATCCACATGAACCAAGATCGCATAGCTTTCAACACCGGTTTAGTGTCAATGTGTGGGCAGGTCTTATTAACACAACGTTACTGGGCCCTGTTTTCATAGTAAGATTAAACAGTGAAAGCTATTATAATTTTTTCACCGACACGCTGCCAGAATTGTTAGAGGATATACCACTTGCATCTCTACGCAATATTCATTACCAACTTGACGGGGCAGCGGTGCATTATGCTCGTCAAGTTAAGGATTACTTAAACAGAGAATACCCTGGACGCTGGATCGGATGTGGCGGGCCTTGTGCATGGCCTCCCAGATCGCCAGATACCACACCAATGGATTTTGTGGTTGTGGTTTGTGGGGGCATGTAAAGACATTAGTGTATACTAGTCGCACGCACACTAGAAACCCGCGACATGTTGAAAGAAAAAATAATTTGGGCATTCGATTAAATCAAAATGAATACTCAAATTTTATCTCGTGTCGGTGAACAGTTAACTTTGAGGTGACTATTTTGAACACTATGTGCGCGATACTCACCGTGATCCGCGGACCAGTACCTACCTCTAATTCTAATTTTTAAATTTGTACTTTTATATTTTTATTGAACCTTTGTACCTAAATATTTTTATTCAATTACTGTTAATATCTGTATTTAATCATTATAAATATTTTAATGTTATATTTGTTTTACCCGCATCCATTTTTTAAATATAACTTGCATTAAATAAATAAAAAATAGCTGATCATACTCGACATTTAATTTGCACATGCTGCAAACCGAAAAGGGCAGGCGGTGCCTTTGATGAAACCTGTATCTACGTCATATACCTTTGGCTTGGCCTGTGCGACGTTGAGGCGTAACCGCTGGAGGCGGCGTTGCCATCCGAAGGTAGCGTTACTGGCAAGCAGTGATCGTAAAGTAATAAACTACCTAAATGTCTTTTTCTATAAATTCGTAAACAAATTAATAAAATAATCAAATAGTTATTCAAATTGCTTTAAGCAAAAAAAGGAGTACCTATATGAAAAGTTAATGTAAATTTGTCATTTGGAGTGGCGCCCTGGTGCCATAGGCACAGTGGTGTAGGCCTGGATCGTATCGCGTTTTATGAGACTCGTATCTATATTAGAATTCGAGTTTCAATATCATACGAATACAATACGACACGAAGATATCATAGTTACTATTAGGTACCTATTCGATGCGAATTAGTATTGTAGATGTATAGGATTTGAGTAAACGTATGATGTTATCATTTTAGAGCTAAGGCAGGTATAGTTAATATCTAGTAGTTTTAACTTTATTGTTTTAAGGTTTAAAACTCGGTGTCGGTTAAGTCAATTTAGTACAATTTACTCCACCGATAAATATATATCGATGGCTTTAAATAACATATTTAATTATTTATGTAGGTACATAAATGTTAATAAATTAAATATAATAAAGTTAATATACCTAATATATTAAAATATAAAGAAAATATAAAGCGACAGTAGCCTAATGGCAGGGCACGGACCGAGAACTCAAAAGGTCGTGGGTTCGAATCTGCCATTTGACTACTGTCGTGAACCACTCCTAACACAAGCATTTCAAGCTTACCAGGAGTGGTTAAAGAAAAATTAATAATGTTAATTAATAAGATTATTAATATTAAAAAAAAATATAACAAAATTAACCATAATTAATGAAATTATTATATTCCAGTCCAGTTATAATAACCGTATTCATGCCATCTAGCGTTGTCTTTACGTACCACCTTGAGAGCCAATCAATTTTCTTTCGATAAAATTCACCTATAGATTGAAGTAGATGGCGGTTTACAAAACAATTTTCCAAAGAAAGTATTATATATATATATATATATATATATATATATATATATATATATATATGTATTCTTTTGATTTATTTCATTAAAATGTAGGTTTCAGATGTCTAAAAATAAGGATTGTAACAATTATTTGCTATACTTAAATTTAAATTCATATGCAATATGATATATATGACTGAACTTGTGGTTGAAAATATAAAAATAAATTGTTTTCTGTTAAATCTTTTGAAGTGTTGAAAACGCTTTTGACTGATTTCATTAGTGGCTTTGTTGTTACAACATAAGCTCAAGTAAGTACCTATTGTTTTAAAGTAATTTAAACGAAGCGCGTCAGTTTTATATTATTTATTTTACAACCTCACAGTTCACTTAATGGTATGTAACACCTGCAGCCTAATGTATACAAAAAAGTCGTTGTAACCCCTAAGAAATAAGATGGAACGCCTCACAGCCTGTAACTATATTGGCTCTCTATACCCGTTAAACCAGAATACATCATTGCAAATATTGCTTTTAGAGCAGAGGCAGAAATAGGTAACAATGTCTATTGTGGGAAGGCAGAATGTATCAAAAAGCACGTATGGCAATTCAAAATGATGTCTTAGGCCCTACCTTAATGAATAGTATTGAAAGTTGGGTGTGGTAGAAGAAGTACAAGCGAAGAATAAATGCTGTAATAATGCGGTCATTGACGAGTATGTCAGGGCTGAATCTGAATGACAGGGTGAGAAATTATTAATTATTAGTGATGCTAGCGAAGGAGGTGGCGGAGAGGGAGAAGGAGAGAGCAGCAGCTTTCCTTCCCGGCCGCCGCGGGAGACGCCCCGGGCGTCGGGGGCTACGTCGTGGCCCCCGGCCACCGTAGGCGCGGGCCTGTGGACGGCGAGCAATGGGTAGCTCGCCGTCCGTCCGTCTAACGACGACAGGCCGTGTGGACGGCGCGTTTTGTTCCACGCGCGCCTCAAAGAGCTGTCAGCAGCGTGAAGGGGCCCGCAAGGGCCGACGCCTGCCGGGGCTGCGGGCTGTTCGAAAGAGATACCGCGGCTCCGGAACGTAAGGGCACTAATGGAACACGGATGGTTTTTAGTCAGTAAAAGTCTGACACTCCCTTACGCTCCACCCAGAGCGAAAGGCGTCATTAGATGATTTTCCATCCGCAAAAAAAAAAGGGTGAGAAATTATGTGATAATAGAAAAATACGGCATGTAAGATGATGTTGTGACCAGACAAAAGAAAGAAATGCTTCGGTGGTTGGCTCATGTAGAGAGAATGGACAAAGAAAGATTGACAACGCAAATTTACGTTGCAGAAGTTAACGGAAGATTCGGGAAGGGGCGCCCTAGACGAATGTTTATCGACCAAATTGACGGTATGTTGAATAAGGGGCCTGATCAAGAGTACCCTTAACCGATGAACATGTATACGTATGCACATGGATGTAAAGGAGGCAAAAGAGGTGTTTCAGGATCGTGCCCAATGAAAGTCCGTAGTTTGTCTCCCCTCTGGGTGACAGGTGCGAGTTTTTATGAAATGTTATGTTAATAGTTAAGAGAAATCTTAACTGATCAACGAGGATCACCATCGGGAACTGCGTATCTTATTATGTTACTATTTGCTTGAAACTAGGGCTAACAAGTTATTTTAGTTTTAGCTGGAAATTGCTCAAACATTTAATTTAATTGATAGAATCAGGCGTTACCTTGCAGATATCCATTATAATAAAAATATAAATTACTTTTTTTTCTTTTTTTTATAGGATAGGGTGACAAGCAAGCACACAGTGCACCTGATGGTAAGAGGTTGCTGTGGCCCATAGACATCTACATCTATCCTCGATTACAAATAAAAAAAGCAAAATGCAGATGCGTTGTCACCCGTGAGGACTAAGATGGAATGCCTCGCTTCCAGTAGATAGGGGTCTCCGGTTCTCTACACTCACCATACGAAACACAGCAGCATTAAGCTACTATTTGACGCTGGTATTCTGTGAGAGTGTGCTCCTTCCCCAGTCGAACCGACCCATTCGTGCTACAACTATACTACTAATATAGCTGCAGCATGGCCCTACCACGTTAAAAAACACGCCACTCACTTAGCGGTCAGCCGCCGTAGAGTCTACATCACCTGAGGATGCCTCGTGTAGAGGTGAAACACGTGTCGTATTATCGTCGATGGTGTGTTCTTACCTGGAATAGTGGTGTCGGAAGTAGTGGTGCCGGGACTAGTGGTGACAGAGTTAGTGCATTCAATTGAGGAAGGGCGGGAGGTGCTCTTCAATCCAGGTAAGATACATCATTGTATTTAGTTAGCGGAAGGTTGCGAAGTAATTTATATTTTACACTTTGGACATGATTACTTGTAATCATCTACTAAAACAGGCTTGGCGGTTATTGAAACTTTTTATTTTCGATATAATAATCATCATTACAGCCCATCACAGGTCCACTACTGAATACAGGCCTCCTTCAAAAATACCACAATGCACGGACAGAGCTACTTGTATCCATCGACTTTTTGAATGTCTTACTAGGTCGTCACTCCATCACGGCCCGGTCAACTCTGTATGGACAGAATGAAATACCTACGGGGGCTGAATTTAATTATTGTCATTTGTCAGATAAAGGTCTTGTTTCATAATTAGTAAGATTTAGCTAAAGCACAGAATAAATTATCTTATATATATATATATCTTATATAATAAATTGTCTTATCCGACACTATTCCGATGATATCCCGGACGTCAGTCTAAGCGAGATTAGAATGGCTCTCCAGCACCTTAAAAACGGCAGGGCCCCAGGCGAGGATGGAATTACAGCGGAGCTTCTGAAAGCGGGTGGAACACCGGTACTGGAAGTCCTTCAGAAGCTCTTCAATTCCGTCCTCCATGGTGGCACTACTCCAGAGGCGTGGAGCAGAAGTGCGGTGGTCTTGTTCTTTAAGAAAGGCGACAACGCTCTCTTGAAGAACTACGGACCGATTTCCCTTCTGAGCCGCGTCTACGTGCTGTTTTCGAGAGTCATTACGAATCGTCTCGCACGCAGACTCGACGACTTCCAGCCTCCCGAACAAGCCGGTTTCCGAAAAGGTTTCAGTACCATAGACCACATACATACCCTGCGGCAGATTGTACAGAAGACTGAAGAGTACAATTTGCCACTTTGCCTGGCGTATGTGGACTATGAGAAAGCCTTTGATTCCGTCGAAATTTGGGCGGTGCTGCAGTCCCTTCAGCGGTGCCAAGTTGACTGTCGGTATATCGAAGTGCTGAAGTGTTCGTACAGTAGGGCTACGATGGCTATCCGAGTACAGAACCGGAGCTCGAAACCTATCCAACTGCAGAGAGGTGTAAGACAGGGTGACGTTATATCTCCGAAACTCTTCACCGCTGCTTTGGAAGACGTTTTCAAGCTACTGGACTGGAAAGGATACGGTATTAACATCAATGGCGAGTACATCACTCACTTTCGATTTGCCGACGATATAGTCCTTATGGCAGAATCGCTGGAGGACTTAAGCACTATGCTCAATGACCTCAATAGTGCCTCCCAACGGATAGGTCTTAAGATGAACATGGACAAAACAAAGATCATGTTTAATGTCCATGTCACACCTATGCCGGTAGTTGTTGGGAGCACTATGCTCGAAGTTGTTGACGAGTATGTTTACCTGGGACAAATAGTCCGACTAGGTAAGTCCAACTTCGACCGAGAGGTCAATCGACGGATTCAACTCGGCTGGGCAGCGTTCGGGAAATTACGACATATCTTCTCGTCAGGTATACCTCAATCTCTAAAAACTAAATTGTACAACCAGTGCGTGTTGTCAGTGATGACTTACGGATCTGAGACGTGGTCCTTCACTGCTGGCCGTATGAGGACGCTCAAGGTCGCTCAGCGAGCTATGGAGAGGGCTATGCTCGGAGTTTCTCTGCGTGATAGACTCAGAAATGAGGATATCCGCAGTAAAACCAGAGTGACCGACATAGCCCAACGGATTAGTAAGCTGAAGTGGCAATGGGCCGGCCATATAGCTCGAAGAACCGATAACCGATGGGGAAGAAAGGTTCTCGAGTGGCAGCCTCGTACCGGTAGGCGTAGTGTAGGGCGACCCCCCACTAGATGGAGTGACGACCTGGTAAGATATACAGGAAGTCGATGGATGCAGGTGGCTCAGGACCGTGCTTTGTGGCATTACTTGGGGGAGGCCTATGTTCAGCAGTGGACTTGTGAAGGGCTGTAATGATGATGATGATGACAGAATAAATAATAATACTAGCTAAAGATAAATTACATTCTGAAATTTTGAATATATTTTGCCCCCTCTTCTATATACAAAAAAGAAAAGATAATGATGCCTGTCGTATTTTTCTACGTTATTATATTACCATATCATTGACAGTTAAAGAAAAATAAATGTTTTCTTTTTGTTTTGATTTTCAATGAGTAGAAATTATATTTATTTCTGGTACCAAAGAAATAGATAAGTATATAATTCTCATAATATGACGCTGACGTATAAATTATTGTTGTTCATGAGTAGCGTTGCCAGGCGTCCGGATAAAGCCGGACACAGTCACGCTTTTTGGTTGCATGTCCGTTTCCGGCCTGTCCGGCTTTTGTTAGGCTTTTTAAATGTGACCATTTCGTTACATTTTATGTACTTACATATATAAAATAGCAACTATTGAAATTAATATTTGAATGATTAATAATGTTACGAGCTTGAGGTTCGTGACAATAAAAAAATTGCCGATAGAATTACCTAAATTAACACTTTAATTCACTTTACACTAATTAAAGTTAAAAACACTAATAATTAATCACACTGATTCACTTTATTCCGCTCCGAAGCTTCGCTTGTCTCGCCAACTTCAATACTTCCCCCGATCGCATCTTGCAGCGCCTATTTATATAAATTAGCACGGAAATATCCAGAATATTCAAGTAAACACGCGCAAGGTACCGAGAGTTCGAGTTTCAACTAGGCGCTAGTGCCGTCGACTAAGGCGCGTAACACTGCCCCCTCCTAAGACATGCTCGTCCCGAGCATTATCGGCCCCATAATAACGCGCCAGGCGATCCACATGAACGATTTTAGGAGTCCCTCTTGCGCCTTTCTGTATCCGGTAGGTTACATCGTTGATCCTGGTCACAATCCGGTACGGGCCATCCCATTTAGCTTGAAGCTTAGGAGATTTCCCTTTGCTGCGGACTGGATTGTGCAACCACACAAGTGAACCTTCGTCGAACCCTTTGTTGTTCATTTTGCGGTTGTACCGGGTTTTCATCTTTTCAGACATTTGCTGGCACGATTGTCTGACGTGCTCATAAACGTCATTCATTTTGTTCCGCAAGTCATTTGCATAATCGGTTTTACTGCGTGGAGCATCAGGTGGTATCCCGGTGATCAGGTCTGCAGGCAGCCGTAATTCTCTTCCAAAGTTTGCGAAAGCTGGTGTCACTGCTGTACTTTCGTGAACAGCGCTTCGATATGACAACAAAAACGGTTGTATGTGCTTGTCCCAATCTCGTTGCCGATTGTCTACAACTTTTGCTAGGTAGCTCTCCAATGTCTGATTAAATCGTTCTACCATTCCATCAGATTGCGGGTGATAAGAAGTCGTTCTTGTTTTATGAGTACCCATAACTCGGCAAGTTTCCTGGAATATTTGAGACTCAAAATTCCTTCCTTGATCGCTGTGAATCTCTAAAAGTACTCCAAAACGACAAAAGACTTCACGAACTAGTTTATCTGAAACTGTTGAAGTTTCTTGATTTGAAATGGCGAAGACTTCTGGCCACTTAGTGAAGTAATCCATCACAACCATGAAATACTTGTTACCGGTTTCACTCTCCGGAAACGGCCCCGCCACGTCAATGGATATTCTCTCCCATGGTGCACCAACATTGTACAACTTCAATGCACCTCTATTACGAGTCTGAGGTCCCTTTACAGCCGCACAACTTGTACATTTGCGACACCAGTCCTCGACATCGTTTCGACAGTGGACCCAGTAAAACTGTTCTCGGATCTTCAGTAGAGTTCATTTAACTCCCAGATGGCCTCCTGAATAATCATTATGGTACAGCTGTAGAACATCCGGTACTTTAGCTTTAGGGACAACCATTTGTAAATGACAGCTGTCTCCTCGAACATTTTCCCATTTACGGCACAGAACTCCATCCTGAAGCAGCAAGCTGTCCCACTGGGCCCAATAGCTTTTAGTGGTCGAACTCATCGCTGAGACGTCGCCCCACTTGGGCTTGGGAGCACTGGCCTTCATCCATTCCAGGATCGGCTTGATGTCGGGATCTTCCTGCTGTGCATGTTGTAAGCTGTCCTTCCACTCATTGCTGAGGTGGTCTGCCCTGAGCATCCTCACGGATACCACTTCCTTACTCTCTTGCCTAGTACAATGTTTGCAATCTTCAGGACAAGGTCTTCTTGACAATGCATCTGCGTTGCCATGAGATTTCCCGCTGCGATGTTCGATCTCAAAGTCGTATTCCTGCAGTAGTTCAATCCATCTCCAATCCATCTTGAAGCGAGCTTCTATTAGAACATTCTACAAGCCGCCGAAGAAGATTAGTCAGTTCCTACCAACAGTCAAGTGTCATATTCCTCTACAAGATGCAGGAGCGTACAAGCTTGATTGTGAATGTGGTCTCACTTATATAGGACAAACAAAAAGATCAATTAGAACCCGCGTAAAAGAACATATAGCTGATGTGAAGCATCAACGTACCGGGAAGTCTGCAGTTTGCGATCGTATCCTAGACGGCCCCAACCATTACATCAGATTGGATTTAGACAGATCAAATAAATAAAAAAATCTTTTGCAAAAAAATACAATAACTCTACTCAAAATACAATATTTTCTAGCTTGGCAGCACCATAATTTCGCACCAACTATTTCCCAACATTGATTGGGCCGCCGCACGCCCGCCTGAGCTCGCTGCAAGCGCCGCGCACGTGTCCCGCGCTTACTCTTCGAAATGCCAAAACTTAATGTAATTATTGTGCAGTGGATGGGTTAAAAGTCAAAAAACAAATGAAAAATTGTCTTTTTTTGCGTTGACTCATGTATCAGAGTATTTGTTATATAAGTGTAGCAAAAAAACTTAACTGCACTAGCTTCAATGCTTTGTTACAGGAGAACCCTAATGTTGACGAAACAGCACTGTATTTTTTCAAAGCTTATATAGTAAATATTCATTTTTTATGGTAGGCTAAAAGTCCTACTATACCGTTTAATAATTATATTGAAGAATTAGAAAGAGCATTCTTAAATAATTTTGACAACGTCATAATGAATCGGCCTGGCAGCACCGTGTTGCAGATTTTACAAACCATTGTTTTTCCTCTGCTTTGCTCCTGTTTTCCCTCACGATTATTTATTAAAATTATTTACGCGATTTAGGAAACTTCAACGATAAAATTTAATAACCAAGAATATTATAATAATATTAATAAGGAGGAAAACAATGTATTCATCATTTTATAAAACTCAAACATATTTGATTGACAAATAAAAAATATTGTTATATAGTACGTCATGTAATTCTCAACATTTGTTTTATTACAATAATCATCATAGGTAAAACCCTAGCGCATTCGTCCGATGACGCGCTTGTACGTGAGTCGCACGTCGGGCAACATCATAGATAATACCTATATACGGCAACATAATCTCGACTCTTCGTGAGCGTACTTACGGTAAATTTTATTCTCGCTGCGAGCAGCAGATATTATTATTAAGATTTTATAGGCTACTATCTTGCCAGACAGACGTTGTTCTGCCCTTTTCGACGACCCTTTGTCATGTTCCATTAAAAATCCTAAAATTTGCAAAAAAACAATTGTGGGTCAATCATGGACAAAAAATATCCTATCTCTCAAGTTGGATCAAACTGCACACGATGTGCAAATTTGATTAAAATCGGTTAAGTAGTTTACGAGTCCATCTCGGACAAACAACGTGACACGTAATTTATATATATTAAGATTATAGCGTAGGTATTTTCGCTATTGTATGGGAGTGATGTATCTGTTGGTAAACTATTTATTAATCTGTGGTTCTGTGCTCCATCAAGTAGCGGGCCGGAAGGAGGACGTCGAATCTTTTATTTCAAATAGTTTGTCGATTCTTCGGAGCTATATGGCTTGCCCATAGCTACTTCAGCTTAACGTTACCGTTACCGTTATAGCTTATTACAGTCTACTGTTGAATATAGACCTTCCCCGTAGATTGCCTCTCAGATCATATAAACAACAGTTGTTTATATGATCTGACGATTGCCTCACGTAACTGTTGCCATGCTTGGCAAGCGGGTTTGCAAACGCAGCTTTTTATGTTGTTTGGAATTAAAAAAAACACACATATTTCCAAATGTGTATAAATTAAAAACGCGTTATTATTTAAATTATTTATAATATAAGTGTGATGTAAATAAAACAATGTAATAAAACTGAATTTTTGGAATTTATAACTCAATAACTCTTTTAGCATTAATTTCGTTGGTGAATTGATAACTACGGTATTACCGTTGTCTTAAGCCTGATAAAAGACTACCTTAATCTATATACCTTAGTCTTTATTCTATCTAAATTAATTTCTACGACCTCAATATTACTTTACTTAATCTCAAATATAGTTCTGGCAGTTTGCCAGCGTTGAGTGCGCTAGATAGCAACAATTCATTCTTGCACAGCCTACTCAGGAAGAATGTAGATATGGTAATAGATATGATAATAGAGATATGTACGGACTGACAGTAGGTATATAGATTTATAAGACTGAAATCATTTTACTCAGGGCTGATTTTACAATAATCTAATAAAAACTGCCTGTCGAAGTTCAACATTGAACATAGAGCTCCCAATAGAATGTCTTATAAGAGAGATATCTGCCATAGTTGCCAATATAGCAAAATGTGAGGTCAAAAGGAACGCATATGTTCAGTAGTGGACTTCTGATAAACTGTAATGAATGAATGATGATCAAAAAACATCCATAATTAAATAAATGATGTGTCAAGGTAATTTAGACATCAGTGCGCAGACACCACAATTAACTCCAAGAATCATCACGGGGGTAATTGTGTTGCCTCCATGATACACGAGAATATCTTAGTTAAACGTTTGATTTATTTATTCGTGACGTAATTAAAAGTCAAATAAAAGAAAGAAAAGAAAATTGTGTCTCAAAATTTCCTAGAATAAATCTTTTGTTTGAACAAGTTATTTGCGACATAATACACATAGTCTCAAAAAACATCGTAGAGCAAATCTTTTGTTTTTTGAGACTTAATACTTTTAGAAATAATTAATGTACATTCCTTTTAATGGAAATTCTATAGTTTTGCTACTCTACGTGGCAACTTGTAGTTCGCATATGGCGTACCAATATTTCAACATTATAAACTATTCATTAAATATTTTTTAAATTTAAACTATTCATTAAATTTAATTTCTTCAGTAATATTTTCCATACCAGATATAAGTATTATTTATATTCCTCGTTTTTAAACACAGAAATTATGGTCTTAGAGCATTTTTTGTTTCATTTTCAATTTATTTTTTTCATAAAATAAAAAATAAAAATTTCTTTGCAACTTTCCGCTAAACATATAAAATGATGTGTCTTACCTGGATTGAAACGCACCTCCCGCCCTCCCTCAATTGCATACACTAACTCCGTCACCACTAGACCAAGCACCACTACTCTCAACACCACTATTCCAGGCAAGACACACCATCGCTAACCAACCGCTAAGCGGTTAGCGGTCAGCCACCGTAGAGTCTATATTACCTGAGGATGCCTCGTGTAGAGGCGAAACACGTGTCGTATTATCGTAGATGGTGTGTCTTGCCTGGAATAGTGGTGTTGAGAGTAGTGGTGCTTGGTCTAGTGGTGACGGAGTTAGTGTATGCAATTGAGGGAGGGCGGGAGGTGCGTTTCAATCCAGGTAAGACACATCATTTTATATGTTTAGCGGAAAGTTGCAAAGAAATTTATATTTTTATTTTTTATTATAATGGATTTCCGCAAAGTAACGCCTGATTCTATCAATTATCTTATTTTTTTCATATTATGAAAATATATTTATGGGTGTCCTAAGACGCAACAGAGGGAATCAAATCAGGAGATGGGCGGCAGCATTTTCCTCATAACAATAATAAATAATTAAAAACTGTGGTACGAGTAGCCAAACTACCTGCCAAACATGACAACTATGGCAAAATCTTCCCTTTGAGACAATCTATGGAAGAGGCCTATGTTCTGCTGTGAAATTTTTTAGGCTGCAATTCCTAACCTATCCAGGATGGAATTGAATAAATGTCAAACGCATTTACACGATCTAGGGGCGATTTTTCGATGTTCAAATATATCAAAGATATCTCCATCAATTAAATTACAACCTGCTGAAATTAAATTATAAGGCTGAATAATAAAGTGAAACAATTGAACCATTTTGATTAGACAACGGTAGCATTTAATGTGTTTAGGTTGTATATATTTTATGTGATTATTGAAAAATCGGCTCTAAGATGTATAATTTTTTTATTCTATTGCAATATATGTTTTACGGCTAAACATAACTTGAAAATAGTTTCACAAGCTGCTTATTACCGTCAGTATAATGTGATTGAATATGTTTCACGTTTTAGTTGGTCAATGTTTCTCAGCTTCTGTTTCAAATAATTTAACCATTTATATAAACTGATATTACAAGACATATCTGGGAAAATTACTAACATTGTGATGAATAAATTATATCTTTTACCAGCCATAAGGAGGAGCTTCTAAGTTTAAATTGTCTGATAACAACTGATTGAATTGTGGATATACTACTAATTGTAGAAGCTACTGCAATTATTTACTTCATTGAAATCGAATTTGGGTTGCTCGCTTACTTGAAATTTAAGGCGAGCGCTTAACACCAGCACACTACGGGATGACGATAAAAGACTTATAGTAAATAAGAGATGATCAATAATTTTACCTATAAATCTTTCCTTGTAGTAGGGACCTACCTTCGGCCTTTTCTGCATTCACTGACAGCTGTCAAAAAATCTACTCACATTCTTTAGAAGATGATCGAGTAACGTAGCAGTCTAAGTATAACTACAATCGAACATTTTTGTAAAACACAAACATTTGGTAATCATCACATGGCATGGCTAAGTTGATCGATCTTTTCGCATAAGAGTCACATTGATAAAATCATCATCATCATCATCATCATTACAGCCCTAAATAAGTCAAGGAGTCCTGAGCCACCTTCATCCATCGAATTCCTGCGTGTTTTACTACTCGTAGGTCGTTACTCCATCCAGTGGGGGGTCAACCTATACTTCGTTTACCGATACGAGGCTGCCTCAAGATTCAAGAACATATTTTCTCCAACAGTTTTTTTATAGAAGAGGGGGCACACGAGCATGCGGCTCACCTGATGTTAAGTGACCACCGCCCCCATGATCAACCGCAACACCAGGGGAATTGCAGGTGCGTTGCCGGCCCTTAAGAAAGGAGTAAGTGCTTTTCTTGAAGGCCCCCAGGTCGTATCGGTCCGGAAAAATCGCCGGTGGTAAACTATTCCACAGAGATACGCGGAAGAAAACTCCTTGTGAAACGTACAGCGGTGGACCTCCAAGCATCTAGAATCTAGATGGTGTGTATTGGATTGGGAAGGATTTCGTTTTCAAATTTTGAGGTATACTTTTTGGATGGAGATTAATCTATTCCTAATTATCACACTTTGACATTATCAATAGGCCTAGATTAATACCTATTCTGCTCTCCTATCCAGTGAGCGGTTTGGCGAATGGCTCTGGGGGAGAGCGCAGGTCATGTTGATCCTTGCCGTGTTGAGGGCCAACTGCCTAAGCCTCATCTGGGTATCACATATCTGCTCCGCAGTAAAGCTGACTCTCCAGAGGAGGTGGCTGTGATGCTTAGGGCACAAAATAAAGGGCTTCATACGAAACTCTGGAAAATGGGTGGGCGACCCATGACGAGAATGGGTTAATAGTAACTTTTCCCTGGAGGCTCTCCGTGCGGCAGAGTTATCCTTGGTTTTAAGATGATGACTTTTAAGATCAGGGGCAGTTCTGACGCGATAATGGAAATGGCCTGAACTGCCTCAACTCTAATCCCCCAGCACTTCACCTCGAGGGGTGAGACGTCATCAGTGAGATTGACTGAGAACCAAGGCGTTGATATCGCCTCGGGTTGAAGGCCTTCACTGTTGTCGGCCAATGGTAAGGGAAAGGGAGGTGGAAGTGGCATAATGAAAGGTGTGGTGGGGATCAGAGCGCCAGTAAAGGACGTTTTCATCCTCAGCAGGTGAAAATGACCTCTGCCCATGGCTATAAATAGCTAACCCCACTGGTAAGACGAGGATCTTCCAGGCAAATCTTTACCATGCAGCAGCTGCTTCTGCCGTGCTCGCCTTCATACAAGAGCCTTGTGTGGCTAACGGTCAAGTTTTGGCATTGTCGGTTGGTGGTAAGATCTTATTTAATACTAAAGGCAGGAGATCCAGAGCTTGTATAATTTACAATAAAAACATTGAATTTTTATATGACTTGGTTACAGCCTTCATAAATCTCAAGATATGCACAGGGGCCATAGTAATAATTTGCTCATCCTATACCCAAGAGAACTCAGATCCTACCATCGAATTAAAGCGAATGGCGGAATTTGCCCGAAAACACAATGCCAAACTTGTGGTGGGTTGCGATGCTAATGCTCACAATATAGCCTGTGGGAGCTTAGTGCTCCTGTATAGACGAAAGAGGTGAGTTTCTTTATGATTTTCTCACCGCCAAGCGCCTGGTAGGCCTAAACTCAGGGTGTAAACCAACCTTTGACGCGCATGCTAGGCACGAAGTGTTAGATATAACCTTTTCTACCAATAACATATCCAGGCGGATAACTGACTGGCATGTAAGGAGCGAAAACTCGATGTCTGATTACAAACACATTACGTTTTTGATTGGAGTATCACCAACTTATTAATCTGTTGCTTATAGGGATCCAAAGGCGACATCTTGGTATGTATGCAAAGATAGCCTTAGAAGAAATTTGGGAACGTTTCCTAAGAGCATTAAAACGATTCCGTGAAGCTTTTGAGGATAGCTGTCCCGTCAAAACCAAGACCTCGACACGAAAAGTTCCCTGGTGGAACACTAAGCTAAAGGAGCTTAGGGAAAAGAGCAGGAAACTATCATATATGTCAATAAAACAAAGAGGCTAGTTTGTATACGATTAACGCTCAAGGCGACTTGAGCTTGCTCTACAGATTGAGATCCATGTTTTACTCAATTAAAGAAACACCAGTCTTACGCATGATCTCATATATCATTCGTCCTCTATACACTTTTAATAGAAAGTATACACTAAAACTACCCTCCCGAGAAGACTGGCTGAATGGCTAATATCACGTTTTCGTATACACTTAAAGTAGTTACCTATGCGAGTTTAAAAATATAGCTATATTTTAGTGAAAAATCGACAGTTACAGTGTAGGTAATACCTACTTATAGATTGACAAATCTTGTAAAGTTTTCAGCTATGAATTGTTTATATGTAAGCTTTCAAATTAATACAATCGATATATTTACCTTGTTAACACATGGGCACAAGAATGTATGGAAACGTCGCCTTCTCCTTTATATGCTTGACAATAATTATGAATTTTAGAAACGGTAATAAAACACTTGAGATAATTAATTTTTGACGCGGCAGCCTGCGGAGTATCATAGAATTGTGTATGAAAACATTTATTAGACGGGACAATAATAATTTTAGCAGCAAATTAAATTCCGACTACACTGTTCATTTTTAATACAATCAGTGATATTTTTATAATTGGTATATTGTTACCTGTATATTATTAAGCGTTCGATATTTGCAAGTCCAAATTTTAATATTGAAGACCATATAGTATAATTTGGCTGCTTATAAAAGTATGATGTTTTGTATAATTTAGGTTCGTACGCAAGTGAACTTTTTTCTGAATGATATCATTTCTAAGCCAATTTAATTTCAATTACGATAGAAATACCGGATGATGCGCCTCCATTTCGGGAAAGATTACAGGCCCGGTCAACTCTGTATGGACAGAATGAAATACCTACGGGGGCTGAATTTTATTATTGCCATTTGTCAGATAAATGTCTTGTTTCATAATTAGTAAGATTTTGCTAAAGATAAATTACACTCAAAAATTTTGAATATAGAAAAAATAATCCATAGGAAGATAAACTATGCCTGTCGTAATTTTCTACGTTATTATATTAGCATATCCTTGACAGTAAAAGAAAAAAAAATGTTTTCTTTTTGTTTTGATTTTCAATGAGTAGAAAATTATATTTTGTACTGGTAGCACCAAAATATCTAAATGAGTATATAATTCTCATAATATGGCGCCGCCGTATAAATTATTGTTGTTCATGATTGTTTGTTATGTTTGTTTTGCTTGTGTCTTTTTCTAAGATTTTGCAAGTTTACGATGTTGAGTTGAGATTAATGTCCTTCGTTATGCGTTAATATGATGTGCAATGTGTTAGTCAATGATTCGTAGTGAAATACGAAATAGTGACTCTAAAAACTACTCTGCAATGGCGGATAAAGAAAATAGAAAAAGTGTTCTAAGTGCAACAGCTTACCAACCATTGACAACATTAAATTATTTAGGTTTTCGAAACCCGCAGTAAAGTATATTTTGCGGTACGTATACAATATACATATACACTATTTAATAAGTTCTAACCTTAAAGTAAATCTCTTGTCCAACTTATTGTTTCTCTTTAACCATTTAAAAACAAATTATTGGTTTGTAAACCATTGGACCTACTTTGTTAATATTTGTATTTAATAATTATATCTTTTGTTTTCAGCTGTAAATTGTGGGCGAAATATTATATTCCTTCCCAAGTGCACTATACTACTTTAGCTTTCCAGATAAAGCTACATAATAAGCCCAGAATGCTGTGTGAAAAACATTTTCACGATGGTTAATTTAATGATGCAACCAATAAAAAGCTCTTGAGAACTGCAGTGCCATGTGATGTAAGTAAAGTGTATAATGTATATGATAATATGGTATGTATATAGTTTTCTTTAAGGATTACTCAGATATTTTATATGGGGATTTTTTTTCACGAGTGGACTTTGATAGACTGTAATGAAGATGATGATGAATATTCATATGACCATCATCTGGATCTAACATGGATGGACAGACCACATACAGTAGTTTGAATCCTGTTAATGCTTTCAACTAATTTATAATAATTGGATCGGACAAAGCATCCAAAGGATTGAAGTCTATAAAGTTAGCACAAGCCCTTCCTTACATTATTAAAAGTGCAACACACTGCATATTATTTTTAACAATCAAATTTTTTTAAACAACAACAAACCTTAAAAAAGGTTAGGCGTCACAATCTAAATTACATTTCTTCCTAAACCTATCAAATTTAAAGGCACAACTTGTACAACACAGTAGAAATATATGCATCAAATGGTTCTTAAACAATAGATAAACACAAGACTTATTTTCACATAGTTATTGTATTTACTATCTTATTTTGTTATATTAATTGTAATAGTGGGTGTATTATAGAGCAAGTTGGATGAACAAGATCCATTCATTTATTTTTTATTGGTAGAAGGGTAATGTAGTGCCATGAGCAGGGACTGGTTTACTATGAAAGTAATGTCAATGAATATGATGTTAATTTAATTTTATATAATAATTTTATGATACTATAATTTATTTCAGTTTTTATTTATTTCCAGGCTAACAAAGTGTATTCCCATTTTATTTTGTGGAATCACAAGCTGGTCCCTCGCAAATTATTGCTGCAAAACCACAAACAGGATCTTCAAAAGGGACAACATTATAATGTTGAACCTGAAAAAGAAAGTACTCTATATGAAAATTTTTAAAATGAAATAACGAATATTTTTGTAATCTAATATTTAATATGTTTTATAATTTTGAATTAAAATTATTATATTTATAAGCTGCATTCAATACTTAATATATTGCATATAATATAGAGATAAAAATTTTAGTTTCAATTCAGGGAAATAGATAGACAACCAAATATTATCAAAACAAAATTATTATTTGTGAATGTTGCACTTTGCACTTGTGTGTAGGATCTTATTTATTAATTAAAGTCGTCGTCGTCGTCGGTCGTCGCTGCTGGTGATAAGAGAGCTGGTTCTTGTAGTTCGACATAAAAAATCTAAAATAATTCATCATATAAAATATTTTCTGTTGTTGATATAATCAAAAATTACCCATTATTAGGGTTCATTTCAATAAAATACCATAGGTTAACTTAAACCAATTGGCAACTTTCCGTTATATCGTTGAATTACATTTTTATAAAGCTTTTAAAAAATAAATTTTAGTAGAATGCACAAAATTACTTTACCTTTATAATAAAAGAGAAATAGACCGAATGATGTAAAAAATCTGTACATGAACGAATTCCTTATTCTAATGTTTGTTCCACATACTTCATCTTTGAGTCGCTTATCATTGACCTCTCTTCTGTAAGGTAACTTTGAGAGAGGACACTACAGGATTTATTTAAGAAATGAGTTAGGAATAAGATAAGACGGAATGTTGCGATTTTCAATTCCGCTCTTTGAGCATGTTATAGTAGTAACAGTGTAGTATTAGCTGCTGCTCTGCATAAATTGATAAAA
Source organism: Parnassius apollo (assembly GCA_907164705.1). Lineage (NCBI taxonomy): Eukaryota > Metazoa > Arthropoda > Insecta > Lepidoptera > Papilionidae > Parnassius > Parnassius apollo. Next base: position 2,932,815 of record CAJQZP010000196.1, read on the forward strand.
TAGGTGATTATATATTGACACAAAATGTTATATCAGTTCAAGTTCTTTAATGCTAGTAAAAGAATTTTCTTATAAACTGAAGTGACAGACGAAGTTACAGTCCATGTGACGGTAAGTGATTACTGCAGTCCATGGACGCGTGAAACCAACTTCAAACAAGAAAAACTGCAGATACATTGAATGTGTCACGGCATGTCATTGTACTGACTCTGCACACGATCCAGACAGAAACATAGCATTACCGGTACTGCCAATTAGAGACAGAAATAGGCAGGAGAGAGACCACCTTTTAAACAGAAAGGAGGTACCACCACAATATTTATTAATATACAAATTCGTTTCAATTTAGATAACGTATAAAAAATATGTTCATTATAATATTACCTTTAGTAAATTGAGCTTATTTATACAGAAAAATAAGCTGAGGCCTCATTAAAATACCCTCGTTATTCCCTTCCAGCCAACGAACATATTTTATATTACCTGCTCTGCAACATTTCTGCGGGTTTTAAATAATTTTCGAAATAAAACCTCTGAATAATTAATGCCATTCCTAACTTATGTTTTACGACGCCAGCAAAATATTTTAATTAGTCTGTCCGAATCCACAGAACCCCAAACCTAAAGTGTGAAGGCTAGAATTGTGTTATGCAAGTACGCGTCCTCCATACATAAAACATAATTTTTATTCAGCGGAATGACTTTTATCTAATGAGTAAGTAAACTTTTTGAAGTGTTTAAGATTAAGTTAAACAAAATAAATTAAAAGCTGTTCCTACTCGTCAGTCTATTACGAAATTTATTATTATTGTTTAATACCTTAATACACTGTGGTAACTGTTTTTACTCGGTGGTAGCGCCACATTGCTTTTACTTATTTCTGCCATCAAATAACACTGCCCACGCTGATGTGCTTCCGTCTTAAGGATATATAGAGCCAAAAGGCTGTGAGGGTATTCCATCAGATGGACAATAAATTCATTTGTCATTTAATTTTTATAAGAAATACTTTCGGTTATAACTTGCGTCACCGTATAGTGGCGGTGTTAGAATATCCATTATCTCATATCTTCGTCCCTTGGATGATGCAAGAGGCGATAGAGGGAAAATAAAACAGGAGATTTGATTTCAGGGTTTTCATTTTTATAAGCGAAACCATAATTAATTTTAAAAGTAAGAGTAGCCTATGTTACTGCTTACAACATCAGCTACCTGCCTGTAAGAGTCCTGTAAAATTGGTACAGACATTTCTTAGATTAGCCGTTATAAATAGACAAACAAACAGACAGACGGACAGGCAAACAAAAATTTTAAAACTTGCCTTTTTGTTACAAGTACCATAAGTATATTCTTTGCCGTAGGTATATAATTTCAAACGCATTTAGTAAAAAGCTGTTGTTTAGACGTTACAAACAGACACTTTAATTTTATAAAACTGTTTAACTTTAGAGATAAATTGTGTTTTAAGTTCGAAACATTGAAAAGTTGTCAAAAATTTAGTTAGTAAAAATTTATTTGTTTGCTTTTTATAAATAAAAATAAAAGTTATGCTTAATATCGTTCCAAGTTACACCTCGTTGAATTTTTAATGACATAAAGTGAAATTCGGTGCGGTGTGCGCTAATTCGTAATTACTGATAAGTATTAAGCAATTGGAGTACTTTCTGAAGTATCTTTCTAAATTGGCGGTAATTTACCCCCAATTTAGAAAATTAATGTCATACAAACTCATATCAAGTAATAAATGATGTACGTGTGTCGCGGGTTGACGTGTTGTTATATCGCTTTCTATAATTTAAAGTTTTTTAATTGTAAAAGACATTTCATAAGTGATTGGTGTTAACGAATACATAAATATACGGTCTACAAAGCTGTTATGTTTACATCTGCTACAGTATATCGTTATAGCGTGGTATTTAAAATTAAAGTGATGCAAGGTGTGTTTTTAGTAATGAAGGTACTTATAGAATTATAAACTTACATGACCTCCACAAGAATAAAATTAAAATATAAACAAAGTGAACACTAGTTTCAACGTATAAAAATTAAGTACGCTAGTCCTGTGGTTCTAGTGCTTGATACGCTACGTCCGAGAAAGCTGGTTCAAGCCACAACAAGTTGCACTTTTTGTGTATTTTTAATAGATTAGTAACCTTTCGTAATAAATACATTATTCTGCGGGGATCGTACATAGTGCAGAAAGGAGCTAAAATTTAATGGAATAAATACATTCATCATACGAATAGAAAATTGCAATGTTTTATATACATACTTGCGTATTGCCATATATATATACAAAAAAAATTGCAAGATTTTGGGGATGGGGATGTTGTAATATTGAGACAGGAGAGAATGAGGAGATTATTGATGGTATGGATAATAAATCATTTCATTTAGCCTGTCTGTCCATACCGGGGATCAATGAAACTAAAGTGTTATCAAATTGGAATTGCCCCCCAATGTACAAACAATGCTCCCAGATGTTCAAAACAAGATTCAACTCCATTGCGTAACATCAATACCGGCAGAGGCACTAAAAGACCTGCATTAAATTCACCGCCAAATACGACGGCTTTAAATGGCGCAGATGTAAAAATTATTGTTCAAGATGTTATAAGAACCAAATTAAGTGGTACGAGTATACTAAAGGAAATTAATAATAGTTTAATGGAAATTATTAACAAAGAACTTAAACCTATCAAAAAAGAGATGAAAGAAATTAATGAGTCCATGAATTTCATAAATAACAGGTTTGAGGATATTGAGAAAGAACAGGCAGAAGCTAAGAAAACTAGTAAGGAATTATTTGAAGATAACCTTAAAATGAAAAGTATTGTATCGGAACTTAAAATGCGACTTATTTCCACGGAACAACGTGTTAATATAACAGAGCAATATTTGCGCACAAATAATCTAGAACTTCATTGTGTGCCAGAAAGTTGAAATAAAAACTTGATTAGTATTATACAAAATTTGGGAACTGTTGTAGGATATACTGTCAAAGAAAACGATATTATACACTGCACTCGCACAGCTAAAATTAGTCCTGCTACCAAACGCCCTCGTTCTATTGTTGTACAACCATCTTCTCAATTTTTACGTGATCAATTTATAGCCTCTATTAATAATCTAGTCTCTATTAGTATATAATAATAATCATCTTGACAAATTAAACAGTTCTCACCTAGGGCTTTCGCGTACCAAGACAGCGATTTATGTTGTTGAGCATTTATCGCCTTCCAATAAAGCACTTCCTGCTGCTACCAGAATCAAGACTAAGGAAAAAGGGTTCAAATATGTTTGGATCAGGGGTGGTAAAATATACGTTAGAAAAGATGAAGAATCACAATACATAGTTATTAAAGATTTAGGAACACTAAACAAATTGATGTAATATTTAAAATAAATATATTAGAATAATTTGTGCATGTACTCGGAAAACCTTACTGTAAAATTCAATAGCTTAAAAATATATTTTCAAAATTATAGAGGCCTTCGATCTAAAACAAAAGAATTTTATTGCAATGTTTGTTGTAGTAATTATGATATTATAGTATTAGTAGAAACCTGGTTAAATGGCTCAGTGCTGAATGGTGAACTTTTTGATAACCGGTGTGATTCTACAGAAGAGACAGGGAAAACTCTACCTACTACAGTGGTAAGGATGCAGGTGGAGTATTGATATCAGTATCAAAAAAAATTAAATCTAATCGTGTCGCCTGCTGGGAAAGCAAATGTGAAGACCTATGGGTTAATATTGAAGCTCCAGTAACCAAGACTATACCTCAGATAGCACTGTGTGTTGTTTATATACCACCACCAGTAAGTAGAATAAAAATCAACTGTTTTGTATCCCATTGTAACGCTGTATTTGAGGAAATAAAGTCATCTGTATGCATACTAGGTGACTTTAACTTAGGTAACATAAATTGGGGCATGTTACAAAATGCAAGCACAATTCATGCATCTTTACCAGCCATGAGTCGGGATTTAATTGAGTTCTTACACATTAATATACTTACTCAATGTAATCACTGGTCGTATATTGGACCTTGTACTTACATCCTTTAATTTGTGTGAAGTAACCCAAGCAGTAACGCCCTTAAGTAATCATCATCATCATCATCATTACAGCCCTTCACAAGTCCACTGCTGAACATAGGCCTCCCCCAAGTAACGCCACAAAGCACGGTCCTGAACCACCTGCATCCATCGACTTCCTGCATGTCTTACCAGGTCGTCACTCCATCTAGTGGGGGTCGCCCTACACTACGCCTAGCGGTACGAGGCTGCCACTCGAGAACCTTTCTTCCCCATCGGTTATCGGTTCTTCGAGCTATATGGCCGGCCCATTGCCACTTCAGCTTACTAATCCGTTGGGCTATGTCGGTCACTCTGGTTTTAGTGCGGATATCCTCATTTCTGAGTCTATCACGCAGAGAAACTCCGAGCATAGCCCTCTCCATAGCTCGCTGAGCGACCTTGAGCGACCTCATACGGCCAGCGGTGAAGGACCACGTCTCAGATCCGTAAGTCATCACTGGCAACACGCACTGGTTATGCACTTTAGTTTTCAGTTTAGCCCAGCCGAGTTGAATCCGTCGATTGACCACTCGGTCGAAGTTGGACTTACCTAGTCGGACTATTTGTCCCAGGTAAACGTACTCGTCAACAACTTCGAGCATAGTGCTCCCAACAACTACCGGCATAGGTGTGACATGGACATTAAACATGATCATTGTTTTGTCCACGTTCATCTTAAGACCTATCCATTGGGAGACACCATTGAGGTCATTGAGCATAATGCTAAGGTCCTCCAGCGATTCTGCCATAAGTACTATATCGTCGGCAAATCGAAGGTGAGTGATGTACTCGCCATTGATGTTAATACCGTATCCTTTCCAGTCCAGTTGCTTGAAAACGTCTTCCAACGCAGCGGTGAAGAGTTTCGGGGATATAACATCACCCTGTCTTACACCTCTCTGCAGTTGGATAGGTTTCGTACTCTGGTTCTGTACTCGGATAGCCATCGTAGCCCTACTGTAAAAACACTTCAGCACTTCAATATACCGACAGTCAACTAGGCACCGCTGAAGAGACTGTAGCACCGCCCAAATTTCGACGGAATCAAAGGCTTTCTCATAGTCCACATACGCCAGGCAAAGTGGCAGATTGTACTCTTCGGACTTCTGTACAATTTGCCGAAGGGTATGTATGTGGTCTATGGTACTGAACCCTTTTCGGAAACCGGTTTGTTCGGGAGGCTGGAAGTCGTCGAGTCTGCGTGCGAGACGATTCGTAATGATTCCCGAAAACAGCACGTAGACGCGGCTCAGAAGGGAAATCGGTCTGTAGTTCTTCAAGAGAGCGTTGTCACCTTTCTTAAAGAAAAAGACCACCGTGCTTCTGCTCCGGAGTAGTGCCACCATGGAGGACGGAATTGAAGAGCTTCTGAAGGACTTCAAGTACCGGTGTTCCACCCGCTTTCAGAAGCTCCGCTGTAATTCCATCTCTCGCCCGGGGCCTTGCCGTTTTTAAGGTGGTGGAGAGCCATTCTAATCTCGCTCAGATTTACGTCCGGGATGTCATCGTAATAGTGTCGTATAAGACTTGCTCTTGGATCGTTACTCACACTTGCGTGTGGCTCCAACGACGATGTGTACAGCTGCCCATAGAACCTCTCAATCTCACTCAGAATCTCAGGTGTCCCGGAAACGATGTTGCCACACTCAGTCTTCAGCCTTGACAGTTGGCTCTTTCTGGCAGACAGATCTCTGGCAAAGACTTTGGAACCCTGGTTCCGCTCGATCGCTTCTTTAATACGAGCAGTATTAAAGTTGCGTAAGTCTTGCCGCATGCATTTGGAGATCTTTCTGTTCAGTTGCCTGTATGCTGTCAAATCTGTTGACGATTGCAGCCTCATCTCCCGTCTAACAGCCATGAGATTAAGAGTGTGATCGGAGAGTTTTTGTGTTCTTCTGCGGCGGGTCTTGCACAACTTAGCTCCGACCGCATGGACAGTTTCCACGAGCTTGTCATTCATATCGTCCACTGCATTGCAATCGTCTAGGCACTGAAAGCGGTTTTGTAACTCGAGCTGAAAGGTTTCGGGATTCTGGATTAGAGCACGAGGGGGACGGAGCGTTGACTTCATTAGACGAGACCTCTCCAAATTAACATTTAGGTTCAGTGTGCCTCTAACCATTTGGTGATCGCTGCCAGTTTTCAACCTTGCGATCACTGAGACATCTCTGAACAGTTGGCGTCTGGTCGTCATAATGAAGTCAATCTCATTTTTTGTCGAACCCTCGGGGGCTTGACCAGGTCCACTTCCTGTGGGGCCGCTTCTGGAAGAAAGAGTTCATCATAAAGAGTCCCTCTTTCTCCATAAAGTCGGCCAGCTGCTGGCCCCCTTCGGTTCCGTTGCCCTACTCCAAATTTCCCCACCTTCAGCTCACCGCTTTCTCTTGTGCCTAGTTTTGCGTTGAAGTCTCCCCATTAACACCGTGTAGTGGGTTTTGGAGGAATGCATGGCTCTGGAAATATCCTCATACATTTCCTCCACCTCCTCATCGGGATGTGCCGAGGTTTTGGTGATTCTGCGTATCAGGTACGCGACCCTCGTCGACACACTCCCAATCTTTACAACGTTGTTGACGAGAGACTTGTGGACGATAAATCTGACACCTCCTTGGGACAGATGGTCGCCCTCCCGGTGGTAGAACAAGTTGCCGGACTCGAGGATTGCCGTATCCTCCCCCTCTCTTCGGACCCCGGATAATCCAATAATATGCCAGCGCAACTTGTCTACCTCTTCTTCCAGCTCCAGTATCTTCTCGTCAGTCCTCAGAGTGCGTGCGTTATATGTTGCCAGGTCGAGTCGTCGTAGGTGGCAACCGAACCTCCACCGGAGATTCTTAGCACCCCCTGCCCCGCCGTTACCATGGTCGCCACTGTAGTCAGGAATAGCGGGGCCGCCGGGGACTGGGGGCCGTTTTTTTGCGTCGTTATTCATGGGGGGATATTTGCCATAGTTGCCACGCTTGGCGAGCGGGTTGGCAACCGCAGTTTTTTATTATAACACAGTTGTTATCAGAAAGATGCTGCTGCCCATCTCCTGCCTGTCTCCCTCTGTCGCCTCTTACGACACCCACGGGAAGATATGGGGTAGTGGATGTTCTCAACCGCCACTACACGGCATGTAATGCCTTAAGTAATACTGAACATATATACCCTCCTATAGATACCACTATATCATTATCGATGGAAAAATGTCTTCCTTACAGTTTAAAAAATAAAAAGCGTAATTTTTATAAAGCAGATTATGGTCTCATAAGAAAGCATTTGAATGAGGTTAATTGGATTGACATGTTTAGTAGATTATATGATGTCAACGACACGGTTAAAGCATTTTATGAGGTTTTGTATACACTTATTGAGGATCATATCCCGATGAGCAAGAGAAGAAACAAACGTTATCCTGTTTGATTCAATAAAACTTTTATAAAATCATTAAATGAGAAAAATAAAACAAGAAATAGGTATAAAATACATGGTAATCCTAGGGGTGAAATTGAGTGAAAGTTACTAAGTAAAATATGTCAGCAACTCGCCGCAAAGTGTTATAAAAATTATATAGAAAAAACAGAACAGCAAATACAAAATAATCCAAAATTATTTTGGTCTCATGTCAAAGGAAAGCGCGGTGGTACTAGTTGATACCCCATCGCTATGACAAATGGTCAGGAAACTACTTCTGATGGATTTAAAATATGTGAACTCTTTGCAAAATCTCTTCTGTTAATTTACAATGCAAACGGAGATAGACAGTTTTGTATCCATGATTTCGATAATTTGAAATTATTATAGAGTAATAGCCAATGTTTGACAAGCCCGGCTTTAGACTACAAAACTTTATTAAATAAGCTAGAAAGAGTGGATTGCAATAAAGGTGCTGGATCTGATGATATTCCGCCAATTTTCACAGCGTCTTGTGCATCGGTTTTGGTTACACCTCTATTGATTATATACAACAAATCATTAGCAACGGCAGTTTTTCCATCGATGTGGAAAATTGCAAAGGTAGTTCCCATTTACAAGTCAGAGGATAAGAGCATAATATCTAATTATAGGCTAATTTCAATTTTGCCAATATTCGGTAAAATACTTGAATCTCTAGTTAGTCAACTACCGCAGACTCACTTAAAACTTTACCTCAGTAATAATCAACATGGTTTTGTTCGATCAAGGTCAACTTGCACAAACCTTGTAACTTTTACAGAGTAAAAGCAATAGATGCAGGTAAGCAATATGATGTAATATATACAGATTTAAGTAAAGATTTTGATAGAGTTCCGCATAAAGTCCTAAACTACAAATTAGCCGCTTATGGATCGCCGGATCATTGTTGGAATGGGTAAAGTCGTACTTAAAAAAACGATCTTTTTATGTGGTCATAAATAGATTTCAATCTGATAATCGTATCATTACCTCTGGTGTGCCACAGGGCTCAAATTTAGGACCAATATTATTTAACCTGTTTATAAATGACCTTTCTAGTTGCTTTAAATTTTCGGAAACCTATATATATGAAAAAATATTACAATGCTTGTTTTTAGATATATAATGTAGAACTTGAATTTTAGTGTAATAAATCAAAAAAATATTTTCTTTCGAGTTAACTTGCTTTGTAGTAGCCATCTACTTCGTTCTATAGGTAAAGTTGTTTTATCGAATGAATTGAATGACTCTCAAGGTTATGAAATCGTGAATTGTTATGTATGGATAGGATATGATAATTTTATTCAATAATATTAATATTATTTATTTAATGAAATAATTATTTTTATAATGTTAATATTAACAGTAAAATTTTATATTAACCATGTAGTATGGATAGTACTTGTCAGTGTTAAGCCAGGGTTTTCACGCGCAGAGTTCAACAGTACACTAAATATTGTTACGTAGTAATTTATAAGTTTTAGCACAAATGTCAGTATAGAACAGAACAGTAACAATAGTTAAAACGGATGTATCAAATACAACTTCTTTCAAAACAAATAAGATTAGGTACTATGAAATAATTCTTAAAATACAGCTTAATACTAATAATAACTATTTAAATGAATTTAATTAACTTCAAATAATTTATATTATATAACTATTTTTAATTTAATATGAACAAACATTAATTTTACTTAGTCTGTTGAAGGATGGCGCTGCAAGCAACATTCGAATGAAATTGAGCAAGACACTTATTGCATTAATAATAAACATATTGCATGAAATAATAAAATTTGATACCAAATAATAATGTTAATTCCAATAGATATTAATTTGAATATATACACAGTAAAATTAGTATTTAAATATAAAACGTCTTCAAAATTTTCAAACAAAATAGTGTTTATTAAAAATCAAATCTTAACAAATAATGGTTTTATGTTTACAAATAACTACTTGTATTTAAATATTATATATTTCAATACTTAATAATAATTAAAATATATTCACTTAAACGATAAATTAAAATATAAGTATGAATATTTGCCAATAGATGGCGATTTGCACCCATACGGCCATACTGACTAGCGCGTCTCTTGCGCTGTTTTTATGAAATAATTTAGGTCAAGGCATCACCCATACTGGGATCTAGCCAACACATAAGGCATCACCCATCCTGGGATCTGGGCAACACAAAAGGCATCACCCATCCTGGGATCTAGCCAACAAGACAAGCTTCGTTGTAGAGAGAGAGAGAGAGCATATTCAGCGTAGCTGCCTCGTTTGGTCCGAAATCTAGCTGCGCCGTTTCTGCACGTCATCCACGTACCGGAACTCGTTGCCAAGCGTATGAGTCAGCTTTGCCTTCACTTGTTCCCACATGGTTGATTGCAGTAACCAAGCATCGGCCCATGTCTTTGCTCGTCCTTTCAATTGTAGTGTTGCCTTCATTCGAGCTTCGTGGGGCGAAATATTCAACTTCCTAATAGTTTCGTCCACGTTTGTACACTAGTACCTATGTCATGTGATCTTTCATCAGGGTTGAACGGCGTTAGATAAAAGTAATGGTGCTGCCGCAAATGTACAGCCTCTGTTGATAATGTCGCTCTCGCAGCGCTTGTGGCAACAGTTTTCGTTATGAAGGTAGGATAGGGAGACCCATCACTTATTCCATAGTGAAAGTCGTCCCATCTGGATGCTCTGAAGAATTTTGGAGCAGTGATCTCACTTCTGATGTCGGCGATAAGCCAGGGTTTTCACGCAACGAGTCCATCACAATAAAACAGCACACTAAATATTACGTAGTTTATAATTTTTAGCACAAATGTCAGTATAGAACAGAACAGTATCTACGTAAATCAACCGTCTTTATACAACAATAGATAAAATGAATGTATCAAATACAACTTCTTTCAAAACAAATAAAATTAGATACATTAAAATAATTCTTAAACTAAAGCTTAATAATGACAATAGCTATTTTAATGAACTTAAATAACTTCAAATGGTTTACATTTGCTATATAAATATTTGTTAATTTAATTTGAACCAACATTAGTTTTACATAGTCTATTGAACGATGGCGCTGCAAGCAACATTCGAATGAAATTAAGCATATTAAAATAATAAACTTATTGCATGACATAATAAAATTTGATACCAAATGATAATGTTAATTTCACTAGATATTACTTTGAATATTTACATACTAAAATTAGTATTTAAACATCAAACGTCTTCAAAATTTCAAACAATCAAAACAGTGTGTACTAAAAATATCAGACCTTAACAAATAATGGTTTTATGTTTACAAATAACTATTTGTATTTGAATATTATATATTTCAGATATTTCAATACTTGATAATAATTATAATATATTCACGATAAAATAAAACATAAATATTAATATTTGCCAATGATTGTCGATAGATGGCGACTTGCGCCCATATAAAATATAAATATCAATATTTGCCAATTACTGCCGATAGATGGCGATATGGGCCCATAAACTCTTAGGCAGATTAGCAGTACCTACTATTCATACTACTTAACTTTTAAGTAAAATCAATAACAATATTACAATATTACAAAAAACAATAATACAATATTACATTTTGTATGAACTTGATGAATGAAAATAAAATAAATGAATGTTGCATTAAATATTTGACCGTATTTTAATCCCAAAATCTTGTGAAAAATTTATTAACATAACTTAAGATTTTTTCTACGTTCACAAGTTTTTTATAAAGTCCCTCAAAGTCTTTTTTGCAGGTATATTACTGATCTTGCAAATAATACCTATGCCGTATTGATGCCCGAAGGCAAAACCGCCGATTTTGTAATGTGTAATGCCGAAGTGTAAGAGTGAAGCTTTTTTCCTTCTTTTTTCTAATAAACAACACATTTTAAACTTTGTTCCGAGAACTAGGTACTGTTCCATTACAAATAAATCCAATCGCATGGGCGTTTTACAACTAGACGCAAAATGGGGCTTTACGGGATTTAAGCAATAGTGGTTTTATGTAAATGTAAAACTCATTTATTCCACCGTTCAGGAATAAATGAGTTCACGCACCGAGAATGTTGCTTCGTCGATATCAGGCAGACGGTTCTTTATATTTATGTATATTAGCATAGGCTATCTTTTTTCTCTCCTTTTCATCTATGTTTATTTTTATTAGTTTGTAACTACCATCCATTACCCTTACAGTCTATTAAGTCCACTGCTGGACATTGCACTCTATATCTCCTATAAATTGCCTCATCATCATCATCATCATTACAGCCCTTCACAAGTCCACTGCTGAACATAGGCCTCCCCCAAGGTGTGCCACAAAGCACGGTCCTGAGCCACCTGCACCCATCGACTTCCTGCATGTCTTACCAGGTCGTCACTCCATCTAGTGGGAGGTCGTCCTACACTACGCCGGGGACAAATAGTGCGACTAGGTAAGTCCAACTTCGACCGAGAGGTCAATCGACGGATTCAACTCGGCTGGGCAGCGTTTGGGAAAATACGACACATCTTCCCGTCAGGTATACCTCAGTCTCTGAAAACTAGTACAACCAGTGCGTATTGCCAGTGATGACTTACGGATCTGAGAGGTCGCTCAGCGAGCTATGGAGAGGGCTATGCTCGGAGTTTCTCTGCGTGATAGACTCAGAAATGAGGATATCCACAGTAAAACCAGAGTGACCGACATAGCCCAACGGATTAGTAAGCTGAAGTGACAATGGGCCGGCCATGTAGCTCGAAGAACCGATAACCGAAGAAAGGTTCTCGAGTGGCAGCCTCGTACAGGTAGGCGTAGTGTAGGGCGCCCCCCCACTAGATTGTCTCACAGAGGGGATATTTTACATAGTGGCCACCCATGCCAAGTGAGTTGGCGACCGCAGTTTATTTTTTATTTTTAGTCGTTATGAGGAAGACACTTCTGCCCATCTCCTGAATTGTTTATCTCTGTCACCTCTAATGACACCCAAGGGATGATACGGGGTAGTGGGTATTCTTACACCTTCAATACAGGGGTATGACGACATATATTTTATACATTACTATGACGACCACAATATAGTACAAATAATATGTAATATATTAGGTTTTGATTTATTCAGTGAATGATCATTTAAAATTGATAAACTTAAAAGTTTTTTGTAAAAGCTTTATTTCTAATCTGCCTAAGGGTACTTCTGGTTTAGCACTGTCCATTCAACTATTTTTGGAACAAAGTATCCCTACACTGACACACACACGTACTGTCGCTTTCTGAACCGAAAAATATTTATATACATTTATAGGCTTATACGCATCATATATTGTTATAAGAGGCAAAGCATTTAGTCTCTGTTAATTTTAGGCGGTGCCAACTAGAGTTTTTCTAATTATTTTCAGTTATTATAAGAAATATACTGCTGACCATCTCCTGTTTAAATTACGTCTATTCTGTCACCACTTGAATGATATGGGGTAGTTTTTTTCATTACATCATCATCATCATTCATCATCATTACAGCCCTTCACAAGTCCACTGCTCATAGCATAGGCCTCCCTCAAATAATGCCACAAAGTACGGTTTGTTTCCATTACGCCGACACTAAAAGGCCATATCCTATACTTTTAAACGAGCAATTCTTGTATAATAATCATTTCAGTCGTGGATATAGTTCCTTTAGAAACTTTACTGCACGTGGACCCCACGGACCGATAGTCTCTACAGCAAATGGCACAAATATGTAGTCATTTCTCAAAGACTCATATTTGAGCCATTTACTAAATTCGGCTGCTTCTGATGCCGCCCCAGTTCGAAAAGAGGTGTCCTTGAGATGAGAGGTTGCCAAAGTGTCAACGCAAGTAGCATCCTACACTAGGGCTTTACCTCTCTCCCAAGGGACCAAAGTCATACCGTCAGGTTTACGTAAACGTCCCGCAAGGCTCTAAAATCGAGGGGATATTTATGGAGAGAAGAGTCCTTCGGATGATTTCGTTCAAAGAACCGTGACGGGAAAACCTACCTGCATTTTTCTTGCATGAAAGTCCGTGGAGCCCAAACTCATCGACGCTGCTACCACAGGGTCACTGGTAAGGTTGACAAATTGCCACTCCTAGCGCAAGCTTTCCCCATCAAGCAATGTGCCGAGATTATTTGATGGTAGAGCATGTAACCAGTGGCTAGATTCCTTAGTGGAAACAGCTAGATGGCGAACCTGATCTTGTTGACTGTGTAAATTTTAAAATAAAATTTTCTGGACACTCCGTACCAACGGAATATCTCACTGTTTTTGTTGGTTAACTTCCAGTGGAACATTTTCTCCAGGACATAGCGTTAGCCATGTTTGCCTTGCCTCCGCAGCAAAACACAGGTCTACTTTATTTTTTAAAATTGTGTTACATAAATCATTAACACTATGTACTGAAGCAAGGAAAGCAGTTAATGTGACGCTAGAAATATTTCTTACACCAATACCACCAAATTTGATAGGTAAAGTGGCTTCATTCCAGGATACTGTATTTAATCTTAAATTCAGAATTTTTTCTAAAGCAATTTTAAGATTACTATCAATATCTTTCAAAATATCCGAACATTTTCACGCTGGACTTGAGCGTAACAAATATGTAAATTTAGGTACAAGGAGACAATATTTTAAAATGGTAAGGGCAATAAGGGGGTTTAAGATATATAATTTATCAACGTGATTTAAAAATTACTCAAATTTTGTTTTTAAAACAGGTTTAATACTATCGGGAAACAATGGAGCACTGAGCAGGTAAAGCGATTCCGAATCAGATTTATCCAGGAATAAAAAACTGTCAGTTTTTTATTCCTGGAGAAATCTGATTGAAATTTTGAATGAAGGTATCTCTGTTAGAATTAGACACATTATTAGAAATAAATATTTCACATTTATTGGTATTTGGTTCAAGACCAATATTTTTAAAATTTTCAAAAATATGAGTAAGATCATTGAGGACGTCACCTGCTTTACCTCCCAGTGTACCGTCGTCCAGATACCAGACATTCAGCTTGGATTTTAAATTTGAAATAATAGGTTGTATTCCCAAATTGAAAAGAGCTGGACCTAATGGATCACCCTGCTGAACACCGACAGCAGACTCGATAATATGGTTTTGATAAAAACAAGTTTGAATTTTAACTGTCTGACATTGCCAAACGTAATGATATAATTCTGGGGTATTGTTAGCCACTTCTTTCAGTAGGGTTATTCTATCAATAGAGTTAAAAGCATTTCTAAGATCAACCTTTAGAAGAACATCTGTATTGGAATTAGTTAAGAAAGTACGCACCGATTGTACCGCCGCCTCACAGCCACCTTTGGTGCCAAAGCCTAGTTGAGTACGTTGAAATTTTGTCTTAAGGTTTGAGATTATTTGCCTGCAAGCTAATTTTGAAGTTAAGCGTCGAAATGTAGAACCAACAGCAATAGGACGGATACCGTTATCCTCCTTTTTTGAAGGCACACAATCTTGCCCCATATATGTAGGGAATGAAATTGGGATTGACATTACCAGAAAGCATAAAATTACATAATTTTGTAATGTCATTAAGAAGTACCTTACCGGTGTCACCGGCAGATATGCTTACAAGATCTTTGAGATGCTGAGGCATAATCCCGTCAATGCCGCCAGCAGAGCCATTCGAAAATGATGATATTGCGTCTAAAGTGTCTTTTTCAGAAATTTGTAAAGGTTGCATAGAATTATTGGGAGGCAGCGGTGAATTCTGGGAAGGATTGCCGAAGGATGTTTCTGACGAAGGCCTTCAAGAGTTTCGACATTACGAGGAGCGAGGATGTCATCTGAGAATAGAATACTGGATGCATTTTTTAAGTCGCCGTATATTACTTTTGATTCAACTACTTTTTTTAAATCATATTTAGGATAAGGTCGAGAGAAATTAGTATTAATCGGGTAATCCAAATTTTGAAAAGAATTTTCTTTTAGTTGAGATGTAATTTATTTATTTATTGTTTTATTAAAATGAAAATGGGAATACGCGAATGTAACTAATTTTTGCCAACTCTTTTCACAATTCGTTACACAATTTTGAACAGTGCATGATAATGCTTTATAGAGTTACATCCTCGCACATCTGGAAATTCTTTTAACCACTGGTACGTTACTATACAAATTTTATGATTGTTCCGAAAAAAGTGAAGAATTTGTGTCATTAGGCATATTACAATGTCATATTGTCATGAATTTCTACGGTTGGCTGTGAATTCGTGTCATCACTTTAGTCAAACGAACTTATAAATGTATTATCACATATTCATTAATATTGAAATATATTTCTTACAAACTTTCTTACAAAACATTATTTTTCGGAATCTCAGAAATAAAATATAAATATGATATTTTAATTAAAATATTTAGCAAAATATAAGACAGTTGTTGTGGTTTTTTATTAATAATAAGTCATTTGGCGATGAAGCCTAGCCTCTTGCCTTGAATACGTCCAGACTGTATTCGAACGGTAAGACAGACGTCGTCAAATTATTCCACTCCTTTGCTATACGCATTACAAAAGTGAAGCATACCGTTTGCTTCTGATGCATGCAATAAAAAAGAGGTAAGACCCGTAGACTATCTGGTTGTCCGATGATGGAAATTTGAATAATAATGAATATTGAATAAAGTATTTTGATTAACTAAATCATATCTAATATTAATGTGTCAGATTAAAGCTTTTTGTGAATTAATTATACAGTTGATAGAAATAGAAAAATAAAGTACAAATTATATGTAGACCAGACGCAAATTAAAATTAAAATGCTATAAAAGTTCAAGCAGGATTGGATTAACTACGAAATTAGACGTCAAGGGCCTGTTAAGCATTCGAAATATAATGAATTTTAAGTAGTCAAAAGAAAACGCGACGAAATTCGTAACTATTTTTATACGTGGTAGAGCCATACTGTAGCTATATTATGCTTGTAGCACGAAAGGGTCGACTCGACCGGGGAAGGACCACGCTCTCACAGAATACCAGCGTAAAATAGCAGCTTAATGGTGTTGTGTTTCATATGGTGAGTGTAGAGAACTGAAGCACCTTTTTACTGGAAACGAGGCAATTCATCTTAGTCCTTAGGGTGGTAACGCATCTGCATTTTGATTTTTAATCGATGATAGGTGTAGATGTTTATGGGCCACAGTGTGAGTTCGTTTGCCACCTTTATTCATTAAAAAAATAAAACTATAACGTAGTGATTATAATATAATATTCTTTATTTGTGAAATTATTTTAATTACATTAAATATAATCAATTTAGCGGTGTGAGGAAAAGGGGAGATCTCCCGCCGGGCAAGGTGTTCTGCCCGGGGAGCGGCCGACACTCCGTGTGATAGTTCGGAGATGTTCTATATATATCTACTGTTTATGATTCGGAATTTTGATAGCGTGATTTAGGCTTTGGTGTGTTTTCGCTTGCGTCTTGCGCGACGACAGCGCTGCCACAATCAATTACATTAAATATTATCATTACATTTAATAGTATCTAACAATTAACTGTATTTAATATTATCTTTTAAAATTTAAAATTACTGCTAATAACTCAAAAATAAAATCTGAAGCTATATTAGCATGTTATAAAGTTATTATGACTGCCCTTTACAATTCAACTGCTGAACATGGAACTACCATAAGGAAAGCCACACATCATTGTCCTGCCAACTGTATCCATCGAATACATGCATTTCTATCAGACCGTAACTCCATCTTGTATGGAGCTACCTTACATTTCACTTACCGGTAGAGTCTGCCACTCGATAACTTTGAAAAAGAATACAGACATACAAAAATCCACTCCAATCTTAATTTGTACATGTTTCAAGGGTCACATTCAAAATACATAAAAATAATCAGTTTAGTAAATTTAATGAAATTACTTAAATATGTCAGCAGTATAAATATGTCAACTTAAGTATTTCTTACACATATATTTTCCAAAACCTAACGAAAACGGAATAACAACACCCATCCGGAAGCGTCTATGGCACGTCCAGTAAGGCAAACGCTATCAAATTTCAAACGTGAAATCTTGTTACGAATGGAATTGTGATCCCAGTGAAAATAAATTTTCTTGCTAAAGTTGATTTTACGAGAAGAATTTAACTTAATTTGATGTTTGCCGTATTAAAGATTCGATTGTTTTTTTTTTAATTACCTCTGTACCTTAGACGTTTACAAGTAACCACGTCACGCATGTTAAATAGACAACAATGGAAAGCAGTAATAACGCAATAAATGGTGCACGACATTTGATTAAACAATTCGTTATATTTTTTTTTAAGTTTCGTTTTTTTAGCTTTATCTTCTTTATTTTTATCAACACATAAAATTCCCATGTTGGACAAAATCAGCATAGGTTATTTGGCATATTTATAATATATTGCTTTAAATGCCGAATGAAGTACATGACACCAATAATAATAATAAATACATAAATTAATTATAATATTATTCTTAGTGTACATGACTTTACGTGTTTTCCGACGCACGGGGGTGAGACACCGCCAATTTCCTGACTCCAAGCAACTACTGAGAATTTTTTGACGGAAAAATTCAATAACTAATTTTTTGGCCCGACCCGGCATTCGAACCCAGGACCTCATGATCAGCAGTCGCACTACTACAACCACTAGACCAACAAAGCACTCTAAGAAATATAGCAACTCTCAAAGTTGATGGATATCTTGAGTGACAGATCGGTGACAAGCTATTACTCCTTGTTTCGTCGTGTAATTTATGATTATAAATCGAAAAGTTCAGTTGTGGTGTCATAAAATATAAACACGTTATATAAGTAAGACCGTGCTAAGTAGCGCGCCTTGGGACAGGCTTATGTCCAACTGTGGGCAGTGGAGCAGATTTATGAAGAATGTATTTTGAGGCCTTATAACGTTCACAAAGAGGCACTGAAGTAACGTTGCATACTCGTCTTGACCCATTGCACTTGTAACAATGAGAGAAAGAGTATGTGCATAAACGGAGCGAGTTGATTGTGTATTTTAACTTTTGCTTAATTTAAAATTAAATTAGTTTTTATCATACGAATATTTATACGCATATTTATTAACAAGAATATTTATTAACAGAAACGTTACCACGAAAAGAAGGCGACTAAGTCTGTTTTACGCTTGGGGAGGAGGAGAAAATGAGGGAGCTGGGAGACCCTCGTAGGGCCTCTCAGCTCTCTCATTTTCTTACACGGTCTCTCGCTTGTAATAATCTGCCTAGTACGGCCGCTCGTCGACTATAGAGGTCGGAGGCCTTTATATCACGTGGTTCGTGTGAAATAGGTCAACTGATTTCGATGGGAAGTAATTTTGGAGGCTCTACACTTCGGTATTATGAATCATTGGAGCGAAAGCCACGTCTACTATGCTCCTAAAGCAATCATAGACACGACGTTGACGATATAGTATAATACTACTGATAGGCGCTAAACTTGGTTTGAGTCTACCTAATTATGATGAAAGTATATAAAAGTACAGGCGAAACCAATCATTATATCCGAGTGCTTTTAACACGCCCGGAAAACGATTACAACGAAATTGCTTAAATCACAAGTATATTGCAATAAAGTGTATAAATAAAAGCTTCTGTGTACAAAAAATTAGGGTCGTCCAAGTAGGAAAGATAAGACATTTTTATCTTCTCTTCCCAAAGCTTTTTTTTAAGCGACAGTAGCCTAATGGCAGGGCGCGGACCGCGAACTCAAAAAGGTCGTGGGTTCGAATCCACCATTCGACTACTGGCGTGAACCAATATTACTAATGTTTATAGCATTGTTAATAATCTTCTTTAAAAAAAAAGCTGAAATCTCATCCCTAAGCCCAGCAAGCAACGTGAGCAAGACACATCGCAACATTCAATTGAAGTTGAGGGGATTCCGCTTACATTCAAAATGGATGTGTATTACATAGTGACCGTTAAATTTACAGCCTATCAAAAGTCCTCTACTGAACACAGGCCTCCCCCAAAGACTGCCTTATTGGAGGGATGTATGTATTTTTTAGATATCAATATGAATATGTATTCGTGTCCGTGGTAATCTGATCTTCTTATCTTTAGGATTTTTTTAATAGGATAGGGTGACAAATGAGCACACAGTCCACCTGATGGTAAGTGGCCGCTGCGGCCCATAGACATCTACATCTATCCTCGATTACAAATCAAAATGCAGATGCGTTGTCACCCGCGAGAACTAAGATGGAATGCCTCGTTTCCAGTAAAAAGGGTCTCCGGTTCTCCATACTCACCATACGAAACACAGCGGCGTTAAGCTACTATTTCACGTTGGTATTCTGTGAGAGCGTGGTTCTTCCCCGGTCGAGTCGACCCATTCGTGCTACAACTATATGTACTATTAATATAACTGCAGCATGGCTCTACCACGTATAAATTAAATTAAATGCGTGATTAACCGATAATGAATTCAAATTCAAATTCAAATTCATTTATTTGCCAGAATGTATGTGTACAATAAAGTATGATCTTAAATTATGAATAATGGCCCATTTACATTCTACCATTTTATATGGTGTGCAAATATTTAATTAGTATACATGCAAAAAAAATTACAAGTGGGAATTCAATTAAAATGTCACATTGTTTAATGATGACTCGAGAACGACTTTTGTTTGATACCCTTTTGGAAATATCGGGCAAGACATAGTATTTTATTTATTATACTAAGCAACTAATGTTAAAAGTAATATAACTTGTGATGACTAAAACGTACTGTTGACGATAAATACTTACGTTACCACACAATATATTACACGAAATTCATCTGGAGCGCCGCAGTGCAAAATGATGTTTTAGTACAGACACAATTATTCATAGGTAACTTGAAGCTTGTCACTAAATGAACTAGCATTAATTTCCTAAATAGTTTAAATTAACAGTACATTATAAATGGTCTTGTTAAACATGTGCTCTTGCACGAATATTGCTTACACTGACACTTATATAACTATTAGAGATATATAGGAAAATATGCTTTTACAACAACCGAGAATTTTTCTTATTTACACACAAGTTTACCATCCGTTATAATCTTTAATAGGCCGCTTCTGAACATACGTATTCGCCATAAATTGTCAAGCGAGGATTTTGCCATAATTGCCATGCTTTGCAGGCGTAATGGAATCCGCAAATTGTTAATTTTATTTCTGTATTTAGTATTGTTTTGATTTTTTATCAAAATACAGCTGATCATCTCCTTCCAGTTTCTCTCTGTTTCTTAGCACAACCACTCGACGTCGGCGGGGATCGAACCCGGTACTGTGAAATTTACAGCGAGTGCTAACCATCTGAGCTACCACGGCTCTGATTGTCGCAAGGACAACAGAAATAAAATTTATTTAATTATGCTTATAATTTATCGTTTTATTACCTACATTTTTATAACTATTTGGTACGATGTCAAGCACCCAATTTTATTCATCTCCAAAAGAATACAATAATAATAAGTATGCTAAGTAATATGTAGCTCGACGTTTTGTTTGTAATAAATAATAATATAGCTTGACATTTTGTTAATATAATTGTTGTATATAATTATAAATATTTGCATGCCTAATACAGACAGAGTATAACTTGAACTATGCACCCTTGTTAAATCTGGTACCACATGTATTTTGTGCAAATAAATATTCCTTTCTTTTTTTTCTTTTAAGAGTAGAAGAGTTGAGATTTTAAAGGATGCCAAGCTCTATAGCAGTTCCTTAAATCATAAATATAGGTCTAAGTTTTTTTTTTAATAGAAGAGGGGGCAAATGTGCTTGCGGCTTACCTGATGGTGGTGACTATCGCCGTCCATGAAC
The DNA here is from genome assembly GCA_907164705.1 of Parnassius apollo. NCBI lineage: Eukaryota > Metazoa > Arthropoda > Insecta > Lepidoptera > Papilionidae > Parnassius > Parnassius apollo. The sequence continues at coordinate 2,954,172 of CAJQZP010000196.1, forward strand.
AACCACAACACCAGGGGGATTGCACATGAATTGCCAGCCTTTTAGAAAGGGGTAAGTCTTGAACGTTTCTAAGTCGTATCGGTCCGCTAAATTTCATGCTCTGCTCATGTTTTGCTCATTTCGTTTACCGCCATTTTATTTATTAGAATTCAAATATAGGAAGAGGTTTAGATTTGCATAATCTATGTCTTGGCACTGACTTTTGAAGCTGATATGACGATGTAATTTTATTATTTCAAATTTTTTGAAGTAAACTTTAACTTTTTAGTAAAAGTTTTATTTTTGGATATTGCAATGTTTGCAACGTTGAAAAAAATTAAAATCGCGTTATTTTATATGGTCGTAGCATCGATGCTGCTCAGATAATCACGTAGTATAAACGACATGTTTGGACCAGGTAACGCAAATAATTGCTATGCGTTATTTTCATTGCTTTTGTTCTAGAAATTTTGACATCAATAAGGTCCATGGATAACCAGAAACTATCTTCAGTAACGAAATCAACTAGTGCGAAGTGAAATATGCGAATAAACATTTGTCTATTATATAATTTGGGTCATATTGTGGAACATAAAATAAAAGCGTGTTTAATCGGTCTTTAACCGTGTAGTGGCAACGTAACAATATCCACTACCACATATTGCGGTGGTTGTCGCAAAAGGCAACAGAAGGTAACTGAAATAGAAAATGGGCAGCAGTATCGTCCTGATGACAACTTATAATTTAAAAAAAAAAACTACGTTTTCCAACGCATCTGTTTTGCGCGGCAGCTATGGCAAGGTCCCCATTAGAAAAACTATGAGGAAAACCAACGTTCAGTAATGGATTTTTATAGGCTGAATGGATGGAAAAGATATTAACCATCATGATTCTTGTACGTTAGTAAGCAAGCTGCACCGTGTAAAAGAAAAAAATTAGCATTTAAATTTTTTACGTAATTATCAAATTTTTAATGTTATTTTATAATTAGCAAGTGATTAGAATCAACATTAGCGAAATTAACGAATTATAACGTGTACAGGTAAAATTTTATTCACACTTTAATCGTATCGCGCGGTGTTTTCAATCAGGCAAACATGATGCTTGAATCGAGCTAGCGAATAACCTTTGGATTAAGTGCTCAACACTCATTCAAAGCAAGTTAATTGAATAAATTCTACTACACACTCGCCAATATACGAGTGGTTTATCGATTTGTTTGAAATTACACGAAAAATTTCAAATTTGTGCTAATTCAAAATGGATGGTTGCCTAATAAGCGATTCTAATGCCTAATTTTATCTCGTTATGTGTGTCGTAAGAGGTGAATATGGGAGATGCTGCAAAGATTTCCATCAATATATGACAATATAAACATTTTATTGATGCCAGCCGTAAATTATGAAAGATTTTAAAATTATTTAGTTTAGATTTGCGTAAAAGGAAACTTTCTACTGATGATGCCTCGTTTAGGGGCGAAACACGTGTCGTATATTTGACGGTGATGTATCTTTCCTAGTATCTACTACACTAGTAGAAATTAGGAGTGTTGCGATTAGTGATGATATAAAATATTCAAACTGTTAGGAGGAGCAGTTTCCCAAAAAGGTATGGCATCTAGTACTTACTATGATTGTCAATCATGCCATGCTATGTGACAGAAGATGTGGTTAATTTCAACAGATCAATCTTTTAAAACAAGCTTAGCGTAATATTATGAAGAATTAAAGATTAGAAAACATACGTCCCATTGCTGGGAACAGTACTTTTCGGTGCAATCTCTATGCAAGTTGGCGCACTTTACATAAATCACTTAAATTCTCTCGAAATATTTGCAGTTAACAGGAATACGAAATTATGGTTATATTAAATGTATTCGTAACCATAATTTCATATTTACTAGTAAGCTGCATTTACTCGTAAGTAGTCACTACACTTTGCTTAAGAAAACGTTCTGTTATTTAAGATTATTATTGTGTAAGTTGACTGTTAGTAAGCCATATGAATAAAAATGAAATAAAAATAAAAATAAATAAATATTATGGGTGATATATATATATATATATATATATATATATATATATATATATATATATATATATATAGGTTAACATAACTCCGTTTTGATAACTACTTATAAAAATAAATCGGTTTTAAAATGAATTGTCAGCGACGTGTCGTGTAGCCGGCGTACGAATATCTACTGCCCCGTATCATCCCGTGGGTGTCGTGACAGAGGGAAACTGAAACAGGAGATGCCCATGACGGAGGAGCAGATGAAGGGCTGCATCTTCATGATAGCAACTTAAAATAATAAAAAATTGCAGTTGTCAACCCGCCTGCCATGAGGCAATCTACAGGAAGATCTATATTTAGCAGTGGACACATCTAGACTGTAATAATAATATTGACCCACAAAGATAAAGTCCTTGACCTGCAGTGGACTTTGACAGGCTGATAAAATACATGCTAAAATACTGTAATACAATACTGTACAATACTATCAATGTAGAGGTATTACATTTTATTGTTCGTGCTAAAGAGAATTTGGATGGAAAACTGAAAAGCATATCGTATATAAAAATAAATTTTTTAAAAATGAATTAATAAAAAATGAACTGTTTTATATCAGTTTCAACAACGGGACGAGTGAGTAGCTCCAAATGGCGCACAACATGTTATGGCCCTATATAAAATGTCGGTATTTTAGTATCTATTGGATAAATTGTATAAGGTTTTTTTTAAAAAAATATTTATTCGTTATTCCTATAATACAATTTATTTTCTATGGTGCAAAGTACTGACTTAAACCATTAATAAGTGAACCTTATTTTCGTTTATCACGTACACATATCTCTTCTTCCTCATACAAAAATACGTAAAACAAACCGTAAAATATGCATTTATTCTGCAGAAAATGTAATAGAGTGAATTCAAAGAAGCGAAATTAGATACAAATTGTGCTGCTTCCCCGTTTATCCTACAATTTCACCTCAGACCCGTTTAAAGCGTTTAATTTTACGAGAAAAATCGTCTGAGAAATAGTGAATAACAAGGTCAGGTTTACTTCGTACCGATGATTTGACGTTATCGAAAGTGATACAAATTTGTCAGGAGCCGAGCGCAGTCGGCGGCCGGCAGGGGGCGCGCGGCATGCTGCGGCCCAATGCTGCAAGCGGCGCCGGCGGCGGCGGAGCCTGGTGCACGCTTCTGAAGCCTACGCTGCACTGGTGGCGAACGGTGCCCGGCACGTCAAGCCGATTTGTGTGTGATAAAAAAGTCATGTTTCACGTGTGTGTAAGCTAAAGGGTGTAATGAAAAAGGTGCATAATTGTGTTTCGACTCTGCAGAAAGGCGGAAAGTGATAGTGATTTGGAGATGTTCTATTTTAACACCGTAAACGAGGGTGGAAAACGCGGTAAGTCGGTTAAAGGATGGTTCGAAAGCGTGAAATGTAATATTATTAATATACAAAGAACTTTTAATTAAAATATATACTGGTTCTATGATGAATGTTATTTCCAAGAGTGAATATTTACGTATTGGCTTATCGATTAAACGAATTCGCCTGTTTTCAAAGAGAGTGTATTCCTTCACAAGAAACTCGTGACCTATCTCATGCCTCCTATACAGTTCTACAGATGCATCAATGGATGTCGTCAGATGCATCAGCAGATGAATCAGTACGAGCCGCCCACACGTCTGTAGATCGTTCAGTCGGTGTTAATTCTCGACAGACGCAACTCGCATGCACGCAGCGTTGAACACATGAATGTTGAGACCGTAGCTGCCGCAGCTATTTATTTATTTGTATTTTAACTACTACTTGAACGTGCATCGCAGTAGAGTTATTAAAAGGAAACGGAATTCGCATCTCCGATCGCACTGAAGTGTCGCCAGACGTGTGGACAGACGCCGTGTGCTCGCGCTGACACCCTTTGTTGTGTGCCACAAAAACGACAATAAACAGATTGGTGGCAGACACATCTGCCGACGTTAAATACCTACCACAGACGAGCAAATTCTTTTGTCTACACGTCGGCCGACGCATCAGCAGACGTCTGCTGACGCATCTGTCGACGTGTCGACTTGTGAGGTGGCTAAAAAACGCGCACGCGCTGTAAAACTAAACATTGTTTAAAATAACAAACATTTGTATTGTCTTTTATTGCCACCGATTTATGTTGTCGAAATATATACTCGAATTTGAAGGTTATGTTAAGATGGGTGTAATTAATTGTAATGAATACAATAAATATTGACAATTATTCGAGTTTGTTTAAAGGATCAGGAATGTGTACCTGGCAAACACAGTATTGTAGTAGATAAAAGTATTCATCAAGTTATTCGTCTTAATATGTTAAGATGGGTGTAATTAATTGTGTCAATACAATAAATATTGACAATTATTCGAGTTTGTTTGAAGGATCAGGCATGTTACCTGGCAAACACAGTATTGTAGTGGATAAAAGTATTGCACAAGTTATATTGTCTTTACTAAGAAAATAACTCAAGGTATGAAAGACAAGTTATTAGTGGAGTTAAAACGAATGGAAGGCCTCGGTGTTGTTAGAATGGTCACACTTTCGAAAGAGTGGGTAAAAGTTATTGCTTTAGTCGCTAAGAAGAAGGTAGAATTCTTATTTGTTTAGACCCTAGACCGCTTAACCGCGCAGTGTGCGCCGCACGCAGTACTCGCTGCCCACGATGCCAGAGCTGGTGGTGAAGCTGCACGGTGCGCGGGTGTTCAGCGTGCTAGACGCCCACTGCGGGTTTCGAATGGTGCATATTGATGACGCTAGTACTGACTTGAATTATTGTTACGAGCTTGGGGTTCGTGACATTAAAAACTGCCGGTTGAATTACCAAAATTGACACTTTAATTACCGAAAACCAATTACAACATAAAACACTTTTTAACAATTCCTGAACTTTCAAGAAATTTTCCGACTTTATTAGGATCAGATTCATCAATTGTCTTACGCATTGCAGCGATTCCTTAGTATCCTGTACTTCCCACGATTACAGGGGAATTTGGTTTTGGCTAGGTTTCTGCTTGACATTTAATCTTTGCTTTCTTTCGTGAGCCGAAGAGTACCTAGGCACGGTAATTTTATCTATACAGTATTCCAACTTCATACAAACGGACGAATCGAGAGCTATATCTACGCGCCTCAATCTCGGCATGGGCATGGCAGTCGTGACTGTGCCGCAGTGATGATTTTGTGGAATATATATAAAAATAGAGGAAATAAATAATAGAAGAGAAATAAATAAATAATAAATCCGAACTTCATTTAAAACCAAACATATAAATTGTAAAATATTTTTTACTTGGTTATAAATTGTAGATACCTCTATAACCAAGTAAAAGATATTCTTTTCTCCACCTTGTCCATGTTCCATGTCCCAAAACAATTTTAATTAAGCTTTATATTAGAGTACGGATTTTTTCCGCATTCTCCTGTCCTCATTCCGCAAAGCATTTCGTACGTCTCAGCCGAGGCGCAAATATTTTTCGGTCGCAAATTCATAAGACCGATTTGTTATTCAAACATAAACGTGGTTTTTTAATTAAATTTACCAATCAAAAAACGACACGCATTTTTATTGAAAACTTCCTATTCTATTCACAAGGTACCTATTATATATGTTTATATAAAAAAATATACCTACAGTCATAAAACTAAATGGAAACACAAAGTAGGCAAATGTAAAAATGCTGGAGGCAGGCAGCCCCATTGATTTAGTATTGTATAACTCAATGGGCAGCCCTATCACATGTTTACGTACCGCGCGGCTGTAGGTATTTATTTCAAAGATACGGCTGAGTTACAATACTGTATAGATAATATTACCGTGACCTAGGTTGTAAAAGTGCATGCTTGTCGTAAAGTTGCAGTTAAGGAATTTAAAAGACGCAATTGTTCGTAAGCGGCTGTGGTTTCATCAAATATCGACCAGTCCATACTGACAGCATTATTTTAAGACAGTCCACGTCAATTTCATCATAATTACATAGCAGAAGAACACGGGATATGACCTTTTGTGATCGTAATAATAGGTCCTTACATATGAAATTGGCGTTTTGTACGGGAGGAATATAAAGTCAATTTATTTTTGGAAAATATATTTAATTAATCAAAGTATGCACCGTTGTTATCTATGCACTTTGTCCGTCTCATAAGTAGTTCATTGATTCGTTTAATAAAACAACCATGGGGTCGAAAATCAATAAACTCTGAAGGCGGTTTGGACTGCCGCATCGGAGTTAATTTTTTTTCTTGTTCAAGAAGTTGTCCAAATTCCGGAAAAAATGGTAGGTAATCTGTTGGAGCAAGGTCCGGGGAGTACGGTGGATGTCGCAGACATTCCAATTGTAGCTCATCTAACTTAGTGGTTGTTTATTGTGCAGTGTGTGGTCTTACGTTGTCGTGAAGCAGCAGTGGCCTAAAGCAATTGACCAATCACGGTTGTTTAGCAGCTAGTTCTTCCTTCATTTGGTGGTTTGAAGTTGCTGACAACAGATATCTGCCATAATCGTTTGGCCAGATTTTGGAAAGCTGTAGTGAAAGACACTGGCGCTAGTCCGCCAAACACTCACAAGTAACTTTTCTGAGTCAATTTTCGTTTGGGGCAGGATTTGGCTGGGTCTTCAGGGTTCAGACATTGCGACGAACGCTTCCGATTATTGTACAGTATTCATTTTTCATCCCAAGTAATGATTCAATGTATTACCAGCAGTATGTACTTATGATATAAAAATAATAATAGTTTATTAATACTTTCTATATTATGGCTGTAGCACAAATGCCTCGGCATGACCGCGGAAGGACTACGCTTCCACAGAAGAACAGCCTAAAATAGCAGCTAATACTGCTGTGCTTCGTATGGTGAGTGTAGAGATGCGGACACCCTTTTTACTGGAGACGAGGTATTCCATCTTAGTCCTCAGGGGCCTCAGGGGTGACAACTCATCTGCATTTTGTTTTTTAATCGAGGATAGATGTAGATGTCTATGGACCTGTGTGATTATGAGACCTGTGTGCTCAATTGCCACCCTTATTCTGTAAAAAATCAATGAAATACAACAATTTTGCTTACTAAAACTTGTACTGATACTTATGCCGACAGACCAGGAACACCAAAATAGGAAATAATATTTAATTAATAATATTGAATTAAAAATGTACAAAATAAATCATGATTGACGACTATGTACAATGGAACGTTACGTAGGACACTCAATAAGTTTTGAGATATACAAAAAGTATTCTAGATATTATTGATATTTATTTTACATGTTTTCAAAATATTTTCCATCATGCTCTACACGAAGTTCCATTCGCCTAAGCCAACTCTGAAAATATTTGTGCCAGTCTTGATCTGACAGATCGGAAATCGCTTCTTCGTAGATAGCAACGGCTTCTTCGGCGCTTGAAAAAAACTTGCCTCTTATTTTTTCTTTGACTCTTGGGAACAAAAAGAAATCACAAGGATCACAGGGCTTTAGGGTGGATGACTTAGAGTTTCAACACCAGATTCCTCAATAAATGCTTTTGTTCTAAGGGAAGTATGTGAAGAGGCATTATCCGTGATACAGCATAATTCCCCGAAGCCCGGTCTGTGGTCTTCTCTCCCCCACAGCGTGAAAAGTTTTGGGTAATGCAACTGTAGTATACCATACAAAGTTGACTTACCTACAATTTTCCAGCATTGACGTCGACGAAAGTCCGCTCCGCGGAAAAAAAACTAACCACCATTTTTTGCTTGCGAGGTCTTTGCAGTTTTGTCGGTAACTGTACTTCTGAGTAGACCCATACCGATGATTTCCTTTTATTTTCCAGATTATATTGATAGATCCATGTCTTGTCACCAGTTACAATTTCCGAAACGCACCTAGATGCCCTGTTTTCAAAACGTGGACGCATTTCATATCACTAATCCACACGAGTCTGTTTTTCCCTTTCGGAGAGCAAACGAGAGATCCATCGACAACAAAGCTTTTTCACTCCAAGATGTTGATGTACGACGGTGTGAATGCTCCCCAAACTAATGCCTACAACCTTTTTGTATACGTGATTCGTGGGTCTTCTGGCACCAACATTTCAGTAGTCCATACATTTTATGCCGTTATAGCTGTTTGCGGGGCCCCGGTTCTTTGGTCATTTTTAAGGTTAATTTTACCCCTTTTGAATTCAGCAATTAACCTAAAAATTGTTGCGTGTGATAGCACTGAGTCCCCTCATGCAGATTGTAACGGTTGTAAGCATACTTGTTCGTTTAAACCAAATTTATAATAATAATAGATCATAGCGCGCAAATGTTCACGGTTAAGATCCATCGTTTTAAATGAAAAGGTTGGGAAGCGTTGCAGAAAAATTAATAGAACTTTTTTTTAACACTGTAAAATTGGCTTATGGAGTTCTATTTTTAAATAAATTTGCTTTTTAGAAACATACAACATGGGTGCGTTCCATTTTTAAATTTCGAGCATCTCAAAACTTATTGAGTGACCTACGTAAAAGACATGACCATGTTTCTGCTAAGGAGACTTACTCATATGTGTGCCATAGATTTATTCTGATCTAACAGACGGTAAAAGATAAAAACAACACAGACAGTCCATTATGATGCTCACTAACAAATTAATAATGCAGTGATATTAAATGAAATTCATATTAAGTTTGCGAACACAATGACACACGGTCCGTTACGTGACTCCGAGTTTTAGTTGCCTTGGTTTTTTCGGCGGGTTTAGCATCATCCTGAATCTACTTTGAGGACGACTATAATTTAGTGTATTGTAAATCCGTAATAGAGAACACTCAATAGAGTACACCATGTTCTGTCAAAACATACATACATTCTTCTCACGTCCTGCATTTTTGTACTCGGAAGCGGTTACGGGCTGCTAGAAAAGCTTCATGGCTAACTTTTGTAAAGAACTTGGACAAGGTCACTGTGACGAAGACCAAGATTAATTAAACTTCACTTTTAGAAGTCTTTATACTTCTTCACTTATCTGTCATGGTTTATACTTTCCTGGGCTACAAACACTTTGGTCTGCTGTAGTGACTTTATGACAGTTTATGCAACATCTTTATTCTTATCTTAGGGTACACCATGGATCAACACGATTCTGCGACAATTATGTATCTGTAACTGATATCAATCCTTTGAGACAAACTTTATAATTGCCGCTTCTATTTGGAGCGCAGAGATAACAAATTTCTTGAAATTTTCAAAGACTGTAGCTAGAGGAGATGGCGATGGAGGAGAAGAAGGAGGAGAAACACTAACTTTATTAAGTTCTTGTTGAAAAGCCACAAGGCTTGACTCGAACAGTGCTGTCATCTCTTCAATTGACTGTTCGATAATCTTCATGTTATTAGAGTGTAGTTAAGTGTTGTAGCTTGTGGTAAAATCATATATGAATAACTCTGGTGAATGTCATTTTTGTATTACTATATGACATTTTGCTTAAGTATTGTTATCATAAGATTTTGCTTAGGTATTGTTATTATTAGATTTTGCTAATAGATATTTATTTTGAATTAAAATTTACAAGTTATGTGGTGGTCAGGTGGTTGACTACCAAAGTACTGTTGCACAATGTATAGATCTATAGTATGGATTTATGATAGTAAGGTGTACGATACAAAAGCATTAATATAGGAGGAATTCTTTGGGATGCATAGCATTATAATAGCAGAGTATTATGGCTCTAAGTCCCATATATAAAAGACATATAGTAGTAACATAAAAGCAAATATGTGGAAGGTCTCAAATATGTAAAAGCATTATATTGATAGAAATAGGACTTGAAAAGGGTTATTATAGTGGCGTGTAGAATACTTTACAGGTTCTGAGACCGCGGTAAACGTGGACTCGCTAATCGATATGTCCTATGCATTTCATCTTAGTGCCGGTGGAAAGCGGCGTCTTAGTAGTGTGCTGCTATGATACGTTGGTGCTATTTTTAATATAACGAAATTATCAATTTTGTTGTCAAAGTCAATTTACAAAAAATGGATCATGTGGGTGTATTGTGAGGGGGGTGCCATCCGTGTGATAGTTGCATTGGTGCTTATTGCTACTTGCGGTATTGCATCTTGTGATGAATCTGCGGGTGAATTCCCCTGATTCGAAGCAACTTGTGATTCTGGTGAAGGTATGTGGATGTGAATATCTGCTGGAATCGTATGGGAGACTTTGGGATAGTGTACGCCTGACAATAGTGGTATTTATGCCTGTTGCTTTCTGCAGCATTGCGTCTCTTCGATGGTTGTTTGGCTGGTCGCTAGCGCTAATAGTCTGCATCTTGGTTTGACTCATACCTAAGTAGCCTTGACCAAGTTGGGTCCCTTTATGTCGGGGCTGCAGAATGCCTGACCTTCATAATGTTTATAAAACAATATGCTTACAAAAATATTTCTGTAAATTTTCCACCTTTGTATGATTGAAGGCAACTTTTTCAGTCAGTTACAACTTGCAACTTTGTCAGTTACACAAACTCTTCCTGACGGCAAGTTATTATTATTTTTATAACTGCCTTATCCAAATTCTCCAAAACCTTCTAAAGGTCGCTATTAAAAGAGTACGCTTCTGTCCGCAACCTTTAGAAGGTTACAATTTACTTATAAACTTCAGACACGAAACAGCCGTAGTAAATGTATCTGTATCTCCCTCTAACTCGTACAACATTGTTTTAATATCATTAACCTACTTATCTCGGTATGGAATTGTCGCTATTGAAGTACAAAATGTGCCTTTTTTGTGCCTTGTTTCGGGTCATCTTAAGTGGCCCACATTATTGTCGAGCTTGTGGTGTAAAAAAATGTACGCAGAGTTGTTTTTTTATTATTTATTGTAAAGTGTATTTATCTTATTGTAAATAAAATAAATGTGTATTGAAATAATGTTTTTTTTCTTCTTTTACATTTTTATTCACCAAACTGGAAAAAAAATCGCAGCATTTTACCATGGAATTTAGAAAATATAAAAAAAGGTGAATGTACACATTTACACAAATTCTATTAGCTTACTTAACAATACTTCTAATATATTATTTCATAGAGTTTCCGTTCATAATTATTGAAATATTGTCATTTTAATGACACGCGCCACGTATGCAATAGATCACTCGTTTAGGGTTTGACAGATGCGTCAAAGCGACCATTTGGGCCGGGAAAGTTGAGAGGAAAAAGCTATATTCGCCATTATATTGGTTGGTAGAGCATATGCGTCGACCTCATGCGGGTGGAAGCTGGAAGGAGGAGACTCTTAAGGTTGCGTCCGAAAGCCGTTCAATGTGGGATCCCATTCGCTGGAGGTGAGCGGTAGACTCATGACACGCTCTGCGGCTAGAGGCCGTGCTGATAATGCAATCAACGGTAACGTCTTACGGTACCGGAGTGGCAGTCTGGCAGGGCAATTTTTGTGGCCAGTGTGCATATGTTTGTATGTATTTCAACGTCTTGTGGCATCCTTTGGAGGGAGCCTATGTTCAGCAATAGACTGTTGTATTCATTCAAATATGAATGACTATATTTTTAAAGGCTGTGTTTTATCATAAAAACTTGAAGTCTTTTTTGTGAAAATAAATAATCGTTATAAAGTTAAAGTTACAGTCGTCGATACGTCTCACTGCTGAAAACAGGCATCCTCTAACTTCTGAGAGGTTAACTGTGGATTATTTTAAAAATCTACATGACGCATATTAAGAGATGCACCTAGCCGGAGCCGGTGTTGTTAGTACATAATTATGATCCATTGATAACATATGTAATCATGTCACCAGATGGGTGAAACAAAGACAATGTAAGATTATATGTAAAATATGTTTTGAATTATCAATGGTGAAATTTAATCTAGCATGACGATCTTGCTATGTTCACTGGAATAGAGCTAGCATATTGTGTGTTTAGTTAGGTTAAATCCTTACTAATTAAACCACATCTGAGAATCAATATGAAGTAAACTTAATTAGAATTGAAATTAAAACAAATTTTAGAAAGAACTTTGATTTGATTCTAGGAAATAAGGCTTCATATTACAATAAGAACTAAATTATGCACTAATATCTTATTCTTTTTTTTTGAACGGCAGTTGATTATCATTACGATAAAGTCCTTCGTTACCCGCTTTACTCTGGAAGAATTTTTTTATTTATTTATTTATATAACAGTTTATGTACACACATACTTTGATAGGAAAATGTTAAAAACAAAATTATGTACAAAGGCACTGCTTATTCCATAAAGAAATTTCTTGAAGCAGGCCTATTGGAGGATAGTTGAAGGAAATAGAGGTAGTCAAAGTGTGCACTTTATTAAAATATATACAATGTTGAATTTTTAGGCATATGGGATGAATCATGTATGTATATAAGTCTGATCGTACTTTTAAATAAAACTAGGTTTTACAGATTTTATTGGATTCCGCGCCTACGTCACAGTGAACAAGTGAAGCCGGTCAAAGTGTGCGTGTGCCTGCCATATGAAAGAAGTGTCACTGACAAGATTGAATATATCTTGAAGCGTTCTTCCATTAAAACATACGTCAAGCCACCGAAGAAGATTAGTTAGTTTTTACCACTAGTCAAGTGTAATGTTCCTCTGCAAGATGCAGTACACAGGTTTGATTGTAAATGTGGTTTCATTTACATAGAACAAGCTAAAAATCAGTAAAAACCCGCGTTAAAGAATACACACCTGATGTGAAGAATCAACGCTCCGGGAAGTCTGCAGTCTGTGAACACGTACAGGGTCACCCCCGTCACTACATCAGATTTAATAGACCACAAATACTCGCCAAAGAAAACCGATTACTTCCAAGAATGTTTCGCGAGGCTATTGAAATTAAGGGGCCTATACTAGCTAAACCTAAGTTTTACCTAGTCAGGTCATAACTATTGTCACACAGTAAAAACTTCTCTTTTAGAATGCTGGCCACAAAAAAGTTTATTGAATTCGAATTTCGAATTGTTTATGAAAATAAAACTGTATACTTTTTAGAATTTTACTCATTTTTAAATATGGAGTGGACGCTTAAACAAGACCGTGTTGCAGTTATTGCGTTGCATCGTTGCGGTTACGCGCCAATTCAAATTTTTGACATACTGAATTGAAATTTGAAATTTGAATATAACTAAAAGATTCGTTTATCGTGCCATCAAACGATACAATGAAGATTCTAGTGTAGATGACAGGTTAAGAAGTGGTCGCCCTCGGTCTGTTAGGACTCCAGTAGTGATAAAAGCTGTGAAGGCGCGAATTCAAAGAAATCCCAAACGTAAGCAGAAATTGTTGGTCCTTCAGATGGGGTTAAGCAGAACCACGGTGAAAAGGGTGTTAAATGAAGATTTAGGGCTTCGGGCATATCGAAGAAAAACAGGACATCGTTTGAATACTCGTCTAATGTGCCTGAGACTGAAGAGATGCCGCGCTTTGTTGAAGCGGTACGCGGGAAAAATATCGGGAAATTCTATTGTGTTCAACGAGGTTATTTTCCATCCTCGCTCGTGGTATGGTTGGGAGTTTCTTATTGGGGCTTAACAGAGGTACATATTTGTGAGAAAGGTGTAAAAACAAATGCAGTTGTGTATAAAATAAAATACAGTCCTGACGAACCTTGTGGAATCTGTTTCTCATACCATGTTCAATAACAGGCACTGAGTATTCCAACAAGATTCGGCGCCAGCTCATAGAGCGAAGAGCACACAAGACTGGCTGGCGGCGCGTGAAATTGACTTCATCCGGCACGAAGACTGGCCCTCCTCCAGTCCAGATTTGAATCCGTTAGATTACAAGATATGGCAACACTTGGAGGAAAAGGCGTGCTCAAACCCTCATCCCAATTTGGAGTCATTCAAGACATCCTTGATTAAGGCAGCCACCGATATTGACATGGACCTCGTTCGTGCTGCGATAGACGGCTGGCCGCGCAGATTGAAGGCCTGTATTCAAAATCACGGAGGTCATTTTGAATAAACTTTAGTGTCATAAGAATCTATGTTTTGTTAAGTTCATTTTGGTATATAAATGGTTACATAATGAATAAACTTGTTGCAATTATTTTATATTAAACATGTGACAGAATTTATGACCTGACTAGGTATAATACCTCAAAGTATATGATTCACTACAGTAATTAAAACCAGAAAAATGTATGATATTTTTCGGGATATACGCTAGCTAATCGTTGTGTTGAAAACATAATGTTGCGCGCCTAAGTTGACTTCAGATACCTGGCACTAGCTCCATCTAGTGTCGGGGACCAGAGCGAGGAGGGCTTCCTAGAAAATGTCAATCTTGACTTTCGACCAACAGCGCCATCTTGTATCGAACAGAATAATTAAGCTTTCTAGAAACCCCACACTCGATTTTTCTGCGTCTGGTCGGTCGGCGCCCGTATCTACCGGAATATTCTTAAAGTTTCGGTGTAAAAGGTGCATTTAAAGGCGCTGCAAGACGCGATCGGGGCAGTATTGAATTTGGCGAGACAAGCGAAGCTTCGGAGCGAAATAAAGTGAATCAGTGTGGTTAATTATTAGTGTTTTAAGTTTTAATTGGTGTTCGGTAATAAAAGTGTAAATTTTGGTAATTCAATCGGCAGTTTTCATAGTTACGAATCTCAAGCTCGTTACAATAACACAAACACTCACGCCTGTCACCCAGAGGGGTAGGCAGAGACTACAGCCTTCCATTTAGTACGATCCTGACATACCACTCTCGCCTCCTCCACATCCATATACCTACACATACATGCTCGTCGGTTAAGGGTACACTCCATTTGGCCCATTTATAATATATCTCCACTTTGGTCGACAAACTTTCGCCTAGGACGTTCCTTTCCGACTCTTCCATTCACTTCTGCAAAATATATTTGCTTTGTCAGTTTTTCCTCACTCATTCTTTCTACATGACCACCGAAGCATTTCTTTATTAATCCTGGTCATCGCATCATCTTGCAAACCATACTCTTCTTTTATCAAACAGTTTCTCACTCTGTCACTCAGACTCGGCACTAACATACTCCTTTGCGACTGCATTTCTAATGCATTTATTCCACCCTCGTGCTTCTTCTTCCACACCCAATTTTCACGACCATACGTTAAAGTAGTTACAAATACAGTATTGTGAATTGCCATACGTGCCTTTTTGACACATTTGAGTGTAGAGCCCCATTTACTTTATTTCCTGCATTCACCCGTCGTTCAACATCCTTATCATATCTCCCATCCCTGCTGAATACACACCCCAAATTACAAATTCATATACTTGCTCGACCATCTCCCCTTCTATTCTTATTTCATATATTGTTTTACCTTCTTCTCTTTCAAAAACCATAAATTTCATCTTTATTGCATTCATTCTCATTCCCTTTTCTTTTAATGACTTGTTCATTAATGTAACCATCATTTGCAACTCGGCCGCCGACGACGCAAGTATGACTTGATCATCGGCGTACAAAAGGCATTTGACGGTTAACTCATCCATTCTTAATCCGCATTCTTCAACTTTCAGATTATCCAAACAACTGTCCACAAATAGGTTCAACAGCCACGGGGAAGCTACACAACCATGTCTGACACCTTTATGGATGCCAAACCAGTCCAAGTAGTCCTCGTTGATCCTAAAACAAGTACTAGAGTCCCTGTACAGAGACTTTAATGCCTATATCAACCCAGCGCTCAACCTAAATGAGTACAGCGTTTGCCATAACACATCCCTGTACACTCTGTCATTAGCCTTTTCCAAGTCCATGATCGCACGAAAACTTTTTGGTCTTTCGCTAAAAACTTTTGCGCGATCATGCGCATGGAACAGACTTAATCTGTACACCCCATTCCCTTTCTAAATCCTGCTTGCTTATGCTAAAATTTTCCATCGGTTTCTTTCATAACTCTTTCATTTAGTACCTTAGCATACAGTTTTCCAACAACGCTAAGGAGGCAAATACCACGGTTTTTTTACAGTCCTGCTGTGACCCTTTTCCCTTATTTATTGGGACTCTCACGGCTTTGCACCAGTTTCCCGGTACCTGCTTTAGTTCCCAACATGATACTACTAATTTGATACGATAGAAAAAAATTACAAATATACCTCAAATTTTTTTTAAACGAGTAAAAACCATACTAATATAGATGCAATCATTCTGACTTTTTTCAGAATGTTATACAAGCAATATATTAACGTTATATTGTTTTAATTTTTTAGTCTAATTGATTTCTTTAAATAATACGTACCTATGTGTGCGTAAACGCCTGTGTACAAAGAATGCCGGCCGAGGCCTAATGCTACATAGATGTGTCGCTTTTTTGCCGCAGTATTTACGTAAAGATTTTTGTTTCATAAATATTTTTCTTTCCATAAATATTCTTTTTTTGTGTAAATTGAAAATATTTTAAGTTATAGTAGCGTAGTAAAGTACCTTGTTAATAATTATCTTATGTAAATATGGGACATAAAGTGAAACCCCTTACGAAGAGTAAAAAACGTTCGTATAAATCAAACGCCTAACATATGAACGATATTAAAAGGTGAGAATATTTTATTATTAATAAATATTTAATTTTATAACAATAAACCTACGAATTTTAGCATCTAGTAGTAGTTTATTACAGTTGTGTATTTGGTAGCGGTACCTATGGATTTGCAGTTTGCACTCGAGTTAAATTTTCTTTTTTGTCTTTTTATATATTTAGATAAAGTATTATATGAAATAACAGAATCATTTGAAAATAATTTAGTTTTATTGATTGTGTTTATAATAAATAGTAAATATATTTACGTATGAATGTTAGGTATTTTACTTGTAGCTTAACAACTTTTCAAAGTCAAATTACCAATCTTATCAACTATAGAACTAGAATATTTGGAATCGATATTTCTACGTTATTTTAAATCTTTAATTTTTTTATAGATTGGAAACAGTGGAACCACAGGAAAATCATTGCGAAGTTATTGATATATGTAAACATTATTCATCGAAGTAAGTACTTGAAGAAGCTCATAGTAAGCTCACAGGTCACAATATATTCATAAAGATTACCAAAAAACGTTGTGAATTTAATCGCACGCAAAGGAGCACGCACACGCGTAGTTTTTTTCCCATAAATAACATCACAAATGTATAAAGCTGAAAGTAAATTTGGAATAATTTAAATCTAGAAGAACCCTTACGTAAATGATAAAAATTTACAAACAGCACCTCTTTGATATTTTTAATAGGGATTCTTTAAAAAAATGTTTTTGTTTTAAGTTATATCGAATCAGTTTTATTACAAAATCTCAAAAAATAATTTCATTGTACCTTCCGTTTGTTTATTAGATCTATATCTTACTTGCGCTATTATTAATTTATTAAAACACTCTGGCGTAACCTCGATAACCCGTTAGTTTAACCTAACTGTCGTTAGATGGCGTTCACGTTGATTGTGTAAATGTGTGTGCATCATTCGAGGTCACTTGGTTCTTGTAGTCCCCTTAAGAAAACTTCCTAATTTCAATAGAGAAGGTGGCTGAGTTCTACCATCTGTTTTTTTATAGCATTGAGTGACAAACGAGCACACAATCCACCTAATGGTAAGTGGATGCTGTGTCTTAGAGACATCCACCTTTATCCTCAATTAAGAATAAAAATCCAAATGTGTTGTCACCTTTGAAGACTAAAATGGAATGTCTCAATTCCAGTAAAAAGGGTCTCCGGTCCTCTACACTGACCATACAAAACACATCAACATTACCCTGATATTTTATGCTGGTATTCTTTGAGAGCGTGGTTCTGTCCCAGTTTAACCGACCCATTCGTGCTACAACTATAATATAACTGTAGCGTGGCTCCACCACGTACAAAATGCTTGGGATCATATAGTTAATAAAATTAAATACCAATCCAAGCATAAAACTGCAATTTTTCAAGGTACTAGCTCTTACTGCTGAACAAAAATTAATAATTTTAAACTTCAAATACCTCAGTCCCCCCTCCCTCGTGACCATGTGCACTGCAAAATGCTCGAAACTTCGGGAATATAAAATCAGTACTAATTTAATAAAGCGAAATTTTTTTTTGTTTATTTAAACACGCTTATCTCTGCAGCTACCAGTCCGATTAGAAAATGTTTAGCCAGATTCGTGAGGAATAGTATAAAAGGCTATCCACAATTAGGCCAAATCTCTCAGCTAGCCTAAAATATTGATTTTGGTTAAGCAAGCTAGAAGAAAAAGTGCCCCCGAAATGGTTTGTTCGCGTGCGCGGGCCTGATAGTTAGTGATACGTGAATACAATGTTTCACAAAAATATAGATATTTCCTACATCTAAAAAAATCCGCGATACCATATACCTATATCTTATACGTAAGCCGTAAAAAGGTATTTTGTTACAAAAATATTGAAAATTAAAATATTATTTATAAGCGTTATTATCCTATCCTATATATCCTACTAACATAGTTATAAGATTAGTTATAAGAATATTAACAAACTACGAGCCTTGTTTGCTTAAATAAATGAAATTCTTATTCTTCTTCTTCTTCATTATTAGGTATGGCATATTAATCCTTACGAATGAAAGTTACTTCAATATCAAGATAATTTTATGCACTTTTCTCTTTATAACACGTTATTTAGACACATAACTTAAGAGATAATGAAAAATTAATATAAATCAATAATATACTCACAGAAATAGTAATTACGATTTCTGTGAATATACTTGATAAAATCCGTAAATCTAATTTTATTTAAATGTGTAATATTCAGGTAAATATAAGAAATTATTTGTTCGAACTTTTTGAATTATATAACCAGAAAAGTTAAAATAATCTGCAAACAAACATTTAAGATGAATGTCCGGGCTCATAGTCTAAAAATGGTTCAAAACTGCTAAGCTCCGTCATAATTATAGTTACTAGTATGTCTATACACGTTCAGTCAGAATATTATGTACTTTGCGTTATATTAACTTTAATTTTTATATTTGTGTATAATTCGTTATAATTCTATGTACATGTTAATTTTTGCATTTTTCACCTTATTTATTTATTTTCATACCTATATCGGTGTGCAAAAATATCGAAGAGTTTACTAACTATTGATAACTTACAACAACAAAAACACGTAATACGTATAACACACATAACAATATGCATAAACGAAGTAACTCGTAACATTTTTGGTCAAAATTAATAAAATTATTAGAAATTGCGGTCGTCTAGTGATTGAAATTCAACCGTGATTTATAAAATTTTTAAGTTTGTTATTAAGCAAGCTGTATTTCACTTTAACACATTTAAATAGAAATGTCTCATAACCAAAATATCAAACAAAGTTATTTTTTTATTTGTCACACAATCTACTAGTTATTAAAAAAAACTAACATGCGAAATCAATCAAAGTTAAGGAGTATTGATTTGTAGGACACCTTATAAAATTCTGTGACAAAAATATCTACTTCGGGTGACTGGTTGACGACAAACTATCACATGGTTGTCATTGGCAGTATGAATTAACAATCAGAAGACATAATATTATTTGTGTGCCTGTCATGGCTAATATGAACGATAACAATGAATGGTTTATTTTATTAAATATATTTGAAACACATATTGTATGTAATTTTTGGCTTTCTGCACACCTTCTTCAATAGAATACTATAATGTTATATGCCTTCTTCATATAAAATTTAGCTATGTCCATCTTACACAACTTTCAAAGAGAAGTACAAAGTTTTCGCTTCACGTATTATTATAAATATAAAATGATAATAATATAAACTAAACAAAACTAGTTGAAAAAGAAATATTGAAATACTGTATAAGTTACAAAGAAATTAATCATATTATTTTAACTGTCACTAAGGAATTCATGGATACAATAATAACATTTTGTTGTTAATTTTTTCTAATTTTGGTCCTATTTAAATTTTTTTATGTTTTTTTTTAAATTAGGTACTATGTTTTAATTTATATGTGATTACTTAATTACATAATCAAACCTACATACATACAAAAACAAACACACCTGTCACACAGAGGGTTAGGCAGAGAATACGGATTTTCATTTGGCGTGATCCTGACACCTACATGTTCGTCGGTTGAGGATACTCCTAATTTTGCCCATCTTCAAAATATCGCCAAATTTGGTCGATAAACTTGGTGGCTCTGCCGTTTGCCGATTACTGCAGACTTCTGCAACTTAACTTTGCTTTGTCACTCTTTCCTCATTCATTATTTCTACATAACGACGCCACTGAAGCATTTCTTTCTTAATTCTGGTTACATCATCTTGCCAACCAAAGTTTTCTTCTATCACACATTTTCTTATTCCGTCATTCAGATTCAGCCCAAACATACTTCTTAAAGACGGCATTTTTAGAGCATTAATACTACTCTTATTTTTCTTCTGCCACACAATCACATAAATGTGGGAACAAATATGTGTATTACAAATACATGTGGTTGTAGTAAAATATGAATAAAAATGTCAGAACTTTGTACTTATGGCATAGTTTTTAAGTTTTCAGTTTAAATTTTTATGCTGTTATTTGTGAAGTTGCACCGGAAAATAATATCAAACCTACAAAGACTCCGCAATGCCATAATATACCGTAATTACTGTGTTGGTAGTGTATTTCATGACATGTTTAGAAAGGACATTATATTGAACTGTTAAACTTTTTACTTAAGTAGTTGCTTCACATCACATGAATCTTCGAATTCAGTTGTTTGTCAATTATTAGACTCCGAAGGGTTTTGAATTAGTTGATTAAATGCATTGTATTCGTTTTAATTTATTTAATTTTTGAGACTATTATTTATAAAGCAAAGTAAGTCCACAAAGGCCTATAAGTAGAATAAAACTGGTCGCAGCCGCATTGATCACTAGACTATATATAATTATTGTTGAATGGCTGAACCGATGTCCTACAAAAATGTCAAATTGTTTAAATTTTTTGTTCCAACAAGAGATTTGCCACGTCCAATTTATAAAAAGATTGCGTTACCTTTTTGTTATTTACTTCTATTCAAACTTGAATATTACGATAATAACAGCCGTGTTCTTTAGGATTAATTTATCAACAAAAGCGAGCGGCTCTCATACAATATGCAGATCGTCGAGCGACTAATCCGTGTCTGAATTCGAGTGGTCGGTGTCACCAAGCGAAAAAGACAAGTGTGTGTGAATAATAATATTGTTTAAATTGTTACGTGCGACTTTCGTAGTAGATACATGATTGTTTTTGTGTTCGCAGATTTACCCCGCAAAAACGACAGGTAGATCTGTAAAGGGGAAAACGCTATGGCTGCTCCCCTCCGGTTCCCGCGTCACAAACATATACTCATTGGTTGATGGATAGAATTCGGCAAATCACATTTATTTAACTCTTTTTGTAATTTTTTTATTTTATTTATTTAATATTCTTTATTGCACACCATATATAAAAAAAAATTACTAATTATATATACAAAAGAAGTATGCAATGGGCGGTCTTATTGCTGATAGCAATTTCTTCCAGACAACCAGTGAATGGACAGGATTACACAAAAATTACAAGGGTAGGGCACATTGGTGTGATAAAAAAAAAGAATACACATTTCATATATATATATATATATATATATATATATATATATACACATATACATACATACACATATATACATATATATATATATATATATATATATATATAACAAAACATACATAGACTACAAACATATATACATACAAAAAATATATATTTAATTATTTAACTAAATGCAATCAATATACTACATATATATTATATTATATTATATTATATTAAACGACTAGTGTGGGAGCGAAGTGCAAGGTAATGGTTCTTTACTAGTTTTTTAAAAACCGGTAGGGATGGAGCGCGTTTGACTGCCAATGGGAGTTCATTCCATAAACGAACGGCCTGTACAGTAAAAGACTTGTTCATAAATTTACTAGTATGTAGTGGCATATACAATTTCAAGCTCTCTGCTGATCTCAGGTTACGCGAATGGGAATCACGAAGAAACACAAACCGATTTTTGAGGTAAGAAGGGTAAGAAGGATTAAAGAGAATATTATAGAGAAGATGAAGTATGTGAGCATTCCGATGAAGACGTATCGACAACCACTTGAGCTTAGTACGAAAAAGAGAGACATGGTCATATTTACGTAATCCAAATATAAACCTTATACAGAAATTCTGAATTCGCTCAAGTTTATCAAGCTGAGCTTCGGTGAGATCTAGATAGCTGACGTCCGCATAGTCGAAAATAGGGAAAAGAAGGGACTTGGCAAGCACAGTTTTGGTGTATATTGGAAGAAAGTTACGTAATCTACGCAAGGAGGCTGCAGAGGCATAAACTTTACGGTGGATCTCTTTGATTTGATGGTCCCATGACAGATTTTTATCTATGTGAATCCCCAAGTTCTTCACTGAATCTCTGTAAGGGATATTAGTTTTATTAAATACAATTTGGGGTAGGTGATCAACTGATAACTTATTCAGCATTTGCGCGCTACCGATGATAATGGTTTGTGATTTAGCTGGGTTAACGTGAAGGCCGTATGCTTTACTCCACTCGAGAATTCGTTCGAGATCTGTATTAATGACATTGATAGCATTGGGGAGATCGTTGGGACAAGCTTTAGTATATATTTGCAGATCATCTGCATAAAGGTGGTAGGAAGAAGTTAAATTATTAGATATTGAGTTTATAAAAACTGCAAAAAGTAAAGGAGATAAAACGCCTCCCTGCGGCACACCAACACATACGTTACACCATGATGATAATGTATCATCGATGCGTATACGTTGCTGGCGCCCAGACAGGTAACTTCGAAACCAACCAATCGCTGTTGGAGATACGTTAAGAGAGCGCATTATACCAAGTAGGACATCATGGTCAACGGTATTAAAGGCATTACTGAAATCTAATAAACAAAGAACAGTTACTTCGCCGCGTTCCATTCCTAATCGGATGTCATCGGTAATGTTCACCAATGCTGTGGTAGTACTGTGTCCAGGTCGAAATCCTGACTGTAAAGGATTAAGGAGAGAATTATCACAAAGAAAGCTGTTGAACTGTATATAAACCAGGCGTTCAAGGACTTTTGATAAGAAGGGCAGTAAAGAGATGGGACGATATTCAGAAAAGGACGCAGGATTAATTTTCTTTGGGATAGGAATAACTTCAGCATTTTTCCAAGATGATGGAAAACTATTTGTAGAAATGGAGAAGTTAAGGATATGACAAATAATAGGAAGAATAATATCAAGAATAGGAAGAATCATATTACGACTGACACAATCACTTCCCACTGCATTGGAAGTAATAGATAAAACGCTCTTCTCAACGGCACAAGCAGTGAATGGTTTAAAAATAAAAGAGGAGTGACTGGGAGTGGGAATAGTTGAAAGAAATGTTAGTGTATTAGCCTTAGCAGTACTATCTAAGCAGGATGAAGAAGAGAAATGTTTATTTAAAAGATTAACGTTTAAATCATTTGTCGTTGGAGTATTCTTAGATTTCCCAACACCCAATGATCTAAGAAATTTCCAGACCTTTGCTGTATCCCCATTTTCAACTGACTTATGAATATGAAGGCGTTGAGCATCCCTACACACCTTATTGCAGTGATTGCGAATGTTAATATACTTTTTCCCTATTAAACGCGTTTGGGTTACGTTTATACTTAGCCTTAGCTATCGCTTTTTTATTAATAATATGTTTAATATCATCGGTAAGCCAAGGTGATGGACGATGTTTAATTTTGACTGCGCGTACAGGTGCATGAACATCATAGATTTTTATAAGGGCTGAAGTAAAGTTTCAGTTATGTAATCCAAACCCAAGTTTTGCTTAAGATGATGTTTTAATATTAAATATATTCCATTCGCAAAATCTTTATCCTCATATATTATATTTGTAAACTCTGTACAACTTGTTGCCTGTTACAATTGCAGTTACGACAAAGTAAAATAATAATAAAGTTTAACGTTTCTATTTGAAACATTCTAAGAGAATTGCAGTAGAATTTTGCGTGTTGAATGTTTGTAATTACAGGAAGTTAAACTCTTACTTTTACTCATAAAATTACTAGCATTTAACGTTATTAAAGAGCATAAACTCTTCGTCTATGTGTGTTTTTAGAACGTAATAATTAAAAATTTAAACCTGATTTTAAATTAAAATACCCTTAAATTGTAATCAACGACTATATATTCATACCTGTTATAATACTTTGTAATTGAAACCGTAAAATACTCTGAAATTAAAAATATTAAAGAATAGGTAAGAAATTGGCACCTAGCCAGATAGACTCCCGGACAGAAAAGCGTTCCTACTCCTAGTGTTTCAGCTTGAAGGCTAAATGAGCTAAATCTAAAAGTGACGAACGAACTTATAGTCCACCTGACTTAAAACAAAGAAGACTGCGGCTGCATTGTTAAATTTGAGGACTAAGATGGAGTGCCTCACAGCTTGGATTATTACAGGCTCTATACCTTTCAGCCCAGAACGGTAATACAAGCACTGCTATTTGGCTCCGAGAATAGGTCACAAATTGGTATTTACCCACACTGAATCCTGGGCAGAAAAGCATTCCTACACAATAATAATATTTAGAAGCTGGGAGACATTATAGTCATCATTAGTGATAACGCATCTCTGGTTTTGTTGTTTGTTGTAGGCGTCTGTGTACTGTAGTAGACATTTAATGTCGACTTTAAGCTGTTATTCGAATATTATTTATACTATTATTTAAATCTAATAAAAATATATATTATACTATTATTATTATGAATTAACATAACATAACATTGAAATATACTTTAAAAAATACCGGATATCTACAATCACCATACAAAACGCAGCAGTATGCTAGCATTCTCTGAGAACGTGAGAGCGTTAGAGTCGACCCATTCGTGCTACAACCATAATATAGCTGCAGCCTGGCTCTACCACGTATAAAACACATGAATTAAAGTAAAGTTTATTATTCGAAAATTAAAATCATAAAATATTACCTCCGAGATTAGCAAACCGAGATGGCTGAATTTGTTTTAATTGCTAAGTAATTTTTAAATTGGTTCTATATTCTCAACCTTAATGCTGATAAGTTTTATATGGTGATTGTCTAGAAAAGGAGAGACATTTAATTGCAAACGTGGTATTCCTTTTTATCGTTTATTATAGTATTTTTTTTTGTTTTTTTTTTATGTGGTGAGCCATGCTGCAGCTATATAGTGGAAACACGAATGGATCGACTCAACCGGAGAAGAACCGCTCTCACAAAGAATACCAGCGTAAAATAGAAGCTTAATGCTGTTGTGTTTTGTATGAAGAGTGTAGACAACCGAAGACCTTTATACTGGAAATAAGACATTCCATCACGATTAAATCTGTTGTGTCCCTGCCATTACTACAGATTAGATTAAAAAAATTAGCAAGCGGGGACACCGACTCCTACGAAGGATAATTCGCGGGGCTATTAAAATAAAAAAAAAAAACATTCTAATTTCAATAGAGAAGATGGATGAGTGCTACCATCTGCATGGGATCCCATAATTAATAAAATTAAATCCAAACCTAAGCATACCACAACAAAACTTCAAGATTTTGTGAGCTCGTTGGGCATAGATCGGATCAAAAATTTATATTCAAAAACTGAAAGTAGCTGGACTAACTAAGACATCGGCACGTTAAACACCTAAGTTCCCTCCGTGGCCATGAGTGTTGTAAAGCACGCGATACATCGGGGTTTTGAAAATTTAAACTTAAGTGCGATAAAATCCGTAAAATTTGTTTCATTTTATGTATTTATTTCAAAATACCTAATGCTTTTATTCAAGTCATAACGTACGAACATTTTTCATATTCGTAGTCGATATTAAAAAGCATAGATGGACGGGTTCGGAATTTACGAATCAATGGGTGGCCACTATTGCGGCACAGGCTGGCTTTAAAAAAATGGATTGCTTTTTATGATGTATACATAATGTATTTAATTTTTTGTTTTGACAATCTCTCGTTGACTTGGGAAACTATAAAGATAATGGAGTCCTTAATTGATGACTACACGGCGTGATGTTAATGGTACTATGGTTTATATGTACTTATTACTATTTAAATTACTTTCAATATTCTGTACTTCCTTTTCTTCCGCAGCCAAAATTGAGAAGTGAAAGAAGATGAGTGTTGGTATTGCGATTAACCATTTATCTTGCCACTACCGCATTGGGTAGAAAAGCATATGCAGCCTTTCTGTTTGCCAAATGAGACGATTGTGTCGAATCAACTTTGGTCCAGCATATACTTATTTTTAACATAGTACTTTTGTTTATTTAAAGTGTATCAGTAATACTATATACATTCGTATAATAGACTAATAATATGTCATCCCCGCTATGAAAGAAGTGACAGACGAAAATGAAACAGGAGATGGTATTTTCCTAATAATATCTCCCCTATGAGGCAATTTATGGGGGAGACGCGTGGCGAGCGGTGGATTTTTGGACAGGCTGTACTGTGTGTATGGACTGAATTTGAATTCGAATATCGGGTCGAGCCAAAATAATATCGATCCCATTATAATAATAAGGGAATAGAGAGTGCACCTCTGTTTAAACACACATTTGTGTACATACATAATCTTTATAAAACTTTTCATAATTTCATAATTTACCAGAGTAACTCTATAAATATCCCAATGGTTGCGCTGAAGTGGCAACGGGCCAGCCATATAGCACACAGAATCGTCAATCGATACTTGTAAGCGAAGAATAGAGATTACATAGAGAGAAGACTTGGGAAACGTGGTGGTTGACAAGCAGGAAGTTGATGGAAATATGTGGCTCAGGACAATGTTTTGTGGTATTCCTTCGGAAATTCTACTTGTCTTTTTTCTCTTTTTTAATGTTGTTAAAATTTAAATGACGTTGAATCCTTTCACATTCACGCAGACTTCCGTTCACAGCCGTTCAACCAAATTTTACGAAGACGCGTTATGCGTTTTCATCTTAATTAACGTAAACTAACTAAATTACTAACGGGAAACTTTTTATATTTCCTGCTGTAAAATTACTCGGCTTTGCAAACTTGGGTGGTAGATATACTCATTTTATACATTTTTATTTTATTTATTAATTTATTTCAATCAACAAGGATCATAGGGTAAAATAACATTCATTAACATCTATTCTAATACTAAAATTATAAATCATTACTAATATTAATTATATCAAATGCGTAAGTATTTATAATAATATCGAAAATAAAATAATAATTTAATAATAATAAAATAGAAAATAAATCGATTTCACCGTTACACACACATCATATCCGATTTTATTATATATTAACTTAACAAAACCACCAACAAAACTTACCATAGTGATATAATACTTAATACTTTTTGTTAACGATACAAAGAAAAAGTCTTAAATATATGTAAGTAAAATTATGTAATAAATTAGTTCATATACCTGGGGTGCCTGTCCATACCAGACAAAATCCAGATAAAGTGTTCAAAGCACAAAAACGATGCATTCGAGCGATGTATAGACTCAAAATCAGAAACAGTTGCAAACCATATTTCATTAAGTCCAAAGTAACAGATTTACCCAGTTTATATTCGAAGCAGCTGTTTTCGTAAAATCTAATCCTAAACTATTTGAAAAGCTATCTGATGCTGTCAGTCGTAATCGACGTGGCAACGATAAACCGTGCATACGTAAATCAAATAGTAAGTTAATACACAAAAGTATATTTTTGCATGGGCCCATATTTAATAAAAAATAATAAACGGCTGAAGGATTTATTGATATGTAAATGTTATTACAATATAACCCCACGTCTGCCGCGGCCATTTTGGACAATATGGCGCCTCTGTCAAGCACCTCCTGAAGTACTTCCAGACTACTTCTTGCTGTTTATTAAAATTACTATTTCCAAGACATTTTGTATGAAATGCATATCAAAATCATATATCAATGGAAACTTTCCTCTAGTTGAATAAAAATTCTGTTAGTCGTTGTCGAGTGTTCGTTGTACATTTTACGATTTTTCTAAGTTAAGAACAGATTTTTTATACTATAAAATATGATATGAAAGTTTTAGTGTGAATATAATTTATCTTTTTACGTAAATAATTTCGAGTAATATATAGAAATAATAGTAATTTTCACGCTACCGACATCCACTTGGTATTTAGTTATCAAAATACTATAAAGTATTTTTGTAATAATTAATCCATTGAATAACTGACTTTTGTTTGAACTATAGAATGGAGAATTTTATATAGATTCTATAATGCCAAACTTCTTTATGGAAAATTAGTCTATAAATATAAGTTTTTTATGGCATGCATCTGACAAATCCCGAGCGGTCGCATGCGACCGCACCTACCCACAGCACTTTAAACCATTAAAACTTATGTTTATAGACTACTTTTCTTGAAAGAAGTTTGGCATTATAGAATCTATACGAAATTCTCTATTCTATAGTCTAAACAAAAGTCAGTTACTTCATGAATTTTTATTTTTAATCTACCGTAAAATTGCGTAATTTTCGTATGATCGGCAAATGTCGTAAATTGACAGGCGAATAAAAACAAAATACATAGAGTAACCGATTTTTGTTTCGACCACAGGATAGAGAATTTCGTATTGATCCTATAATGCTAAAATTCTTTATAGAAAAGAAGACTATAAAAATAATTTTTGATGGTTTAAAGTGCTATGGGTGGATGCGGTCGCATGTGAACGCTCGGGATTTGAAAGGCGCATGCGACTGCATGGGAATTTTAAGAGGATTGAGGGGTATTATTTCAATTATACATGAGGACAGTTATATATATGAATATAAATTGAAAAATATTACCTATAAATATTGATTTCTTTATTTATTTGTTCATTTTGGCAACATAAATTTATTAAAAAAGTTCATTTAAATATTACATAAGTACATAATTTGTTTACTGACTAATACTTTGAAGAAAAAGTAGGTTATAAAAAGTTAATTACCACATTATTCAATACTTGCCTTCGTTTACCCAGATTTTATCCTGGTAATATATAAACCTGCCTTCTCTTCTATATTGTTTAATTTGGTGCAAGTATTTTTGACGCCATAGTACTATCTCCTTGCGATCTATTGGCGCACTTCGACGTTTGCAACTTGCGTATTTAAAATTTAATTGCTTCAATACTTTTATTAATGTTAATTTCGACATAACAGACGTGTCTGGATCACAAGCTATCTCTTGGTGAATCTGAAATAAGCATTTACATTACAGTTAAAATGTAGACAGGCAACACAGGTAAAAGAATTAGCAATAACTCTTTACTTTTTTAGTAGTCGGAATCTCGTTCCAGTAGAAAAAAAGCATGAACCTTTCGTCGAACCGCTACGAAAGTAAATTCGTCAAATATTTGCATGAAAGATAGTTGAGGTCCACTATTTTTCGGCTTTTGAAACTCTTTTGTGTCTTTATATTCACACGCCATCATATCAGAAATCTTTGTATCACATTCCGTTGCACTCCAATCAGTTGTTTGCGATCAATTTTCTATATTATTTTCGTAAATATTTAGAATGATGGTCTTTTCGTTGGGCGTAAAAGCACCACGAGGTCGCTTCTTTCTGGGAGAAAGAAAGTCTGAGTCGTGTAGTCTCTGTCAGTTGGGGCTGCTTCCCGGGAAGGGCCAGGTTGTCGCTCCATAACTGCAAGTACTTGTAATACGGAAATTTCATCAGTACAATATCAGACTTATTCGCAAGAATAGTCCTGCCTGCTGATAAAGAGGTCCCAGTAGAGCCTGGCGCGGTCATTTTCGAGCACGGCTTCCGGCAAGTACTTGTAATACGGCAATTTCCGGTCCACGAGATCGTATTTCGGAACGAGCTCCTGGTGTAGAGTTCTGGCTACTAGGTTGTTCTTGTGCAAGTACTTAGAATTAAAAAACGCCGAACAACCGGAGATGACATGCCTAAGTGACTTTCTGGGTTGGCGACAAGCTTGACAGATGTCGACGGTGCCATCTCTTAGAATGTATCTCCGATAGTTGTTGGTCTTAATAATCTAATCCTGTTTCGCACAGACAAAACCCTAGGTTTCCCCAAAGAGGTCACCAAAACGTAGTCTTTGGATGGAGGTAACTGTGTCTACGAAAGGCTCATGTAGAGCCTTGTAGAACCTCTTGTGGAGCTCCTCTTCTCCTTCCATACGGTCTCCCGATCGAAAATGCTCTGTATTGCCGGGTCTTGCAATTGCTTGTTGGTTAAAGATAGAGGGATAAGCCCTTTATCACAAGAAATGAGTTATTAATATTAATGGCGATGCCGATGGGGACGAAAGTCTCTAGAATTGCACCCTTAAATAAAGAGGAGTATGACGGCACTGAATAAATGGAATGACGTATTGTTAAGATATGAAAGAATTTAATGGATGCAGTTGACTTGTTGGACATTTTATCATTATTCTATGCCAGCACTCGATTATTATGTGATTTGATGGTAAGTGGTGAAGCAGCCGAAAATGGTAAACGCACTGACTTAACAAAAGCCTATTCACCCTTGACTTGAAGACGCCTTTTGGGGTCAGCAGCCTCGAGGGAAGCCAGTTGACGAAGCTGGTTAATAAATGGTGGTTCTCAGAACGACTGTCAGCGGCGCTGCTTAAGGAGTCCACAAACACCGCCCAGATTGTATTCGTATAAAAAACATCCCTATTTTAATCGGAAGGAAAGACATATGGTTGCAACTTATTTCACTACTTTACCGTACCTTCGCATGACGTCTATTATACAATAACAAACAGCACGTTATGATGGTGATGATTAAAATAGTTTTTAATTCAAGTATTTAACTTATCGTATTAATTAAACTATGTATTGTATTATTATTTAGTGAATTATTACTTTCAATAAGTATGTTAGTTTGTGAGTATTTATTTATCTTGGGTCACAATATCTATTTATCATTCACGTCTTAGGCTGAAGTATAAATAATACTTTTAAAATATCAAATACAAATATACACAAACGTTTGGGTAGCTGGAAAAAATCATAGTATCTATTATATTTTTTACAAAAGTGGTACGGTGAATTTCATGTATAGTGTTGTTGTTCTGAATGACAGAAACAATCCTGAAAATTGGAAAACGATTTGATACAAAAAGTCTATTGTTTGGGAAATTCAAAAGCCAACTAACGGTTCGAGGCACGTACGAAATGAACAGCGACCTGAAACAAATAAAGTAATCGATACATCATATAAATAAAACCAAAGTGTCTATCTAAAATATCGAAATAACTGCATTATATTAAGCTGAGGGTTATTTGCATATATAAAACATGAGAAACCATTTTAAATTCTTGTCTGTCCGTCTGTCCGAACTAATCTATGGAATACCTGAACTAAAACTTTACAAACAAAGTGTGAAGTGATCAAGGCTATATTTTATCTTGGAGATTTTATTGAAAAAAAAAAACGGATAATGTTAAGAATGAGGATAAATAATAGAAGTAATTTATAATATAATACGAATGGTTAAGGGTAGAAATGTAATCTCCCACTTGTTCTAGCATTGTAAGGTATTGCACAAGCAACGGGTGTGTGTCTCTTCAGTCAGTCGGTACTACGAGTCTCGCTGTCGTTATTATGCCCGTTGGGGTAAGAAATTAACCTCCACACTAAGATTTTGCCTATGTAAGATAAGTGTAGTTGTTTTGTTTGTTGTAGTAGTTCTTATATTGTAAGAGAGGCTGCCTTGTGTTACATTGAGGTGGATAATGTTGCTGTTAGTTTTTATACTGTAGTATTATCATGTAATTATGTCCTTCACGTTACACTAGCGTGTGTTTGTGTCAGGAACATATTACGGTTGGTCGAACTGTAATGTAGGAAAGGTGTTAATGAAAAGGAGACGTGTCACTCTTGCTATGACTATAATTATACTGCAGTTTTATTACAAAATTAACTCTTATATATAAATATGTCGTGTGGGCTACAACACTACATCGTACCTCCCACCGACAAAATAATAAAAAATAATATAATGTTATTTTTGACACACAAATACTATTCTTATACCAATTACACAATTAAAAATTCATATTATGTATTAAAAAAAAAAACTAGTAAATCTAGTTTAGTAAAATAGGCCTCTATCAGTTCATACACATTATAATTTGACATATTATTAAGGATGCACACTTAATGGGTCCTAAATAAGGATTAATAATTTACGTAATACATTGGCTAACAATTACAATTTACTCGTACGTTATCTTAGCCATTTAGTTAACTGGTCAATAAGTCACCCATTCTGTCATTTTATCACTTATATATTTATAATACATTTTAATATTTTGATTCTCATATTTTTATAAAATTCTCTTTATATAACACTTCATATATTTACATTATTCTCGGTTTTTGAATTCGGCATTTGAATTATTCTTTAATTAGATAATAATTGTGTCATTTCTTTCACGTACACGGCTCGCCAACATACGTGTTAAAGAGAATAGTAAATATTAGTTCATTCATTTCTTTACATTTATAGTATTTTAGCTCACATTAATCATTATATACGAGTAATTGTAGCATAACTTTCACGTACACGGCTTGCGTACATACATGATCAAGATTATGGACAATATTCATATATAATTATATATATACGTAATAAGTTCTCATTTCCTTCTTTAACTATACATTCAAACTCATTCCTCATCTTATAGTATTCGAACAACCTTAAAAATTAATTGTTTATAAGGTTTTCTAAACTCTCAGCTGATCAGGCTTATAGTACGTGGAAACTTATGATTGAAAAGTTAAAACATATAAAACTGAAAATAAATTATTAATTTTACATTAACATTTCACATTAAGACGAACAGAACAGAGAAGTCTATGTTAAGCAACTTTATCATTATCATTAACATTGCAACACACAGATCAAAATACAAGTTGTAATTCTAGCAGCGCAAGCAATTTCAGACACCTTTGTTTTAAATTCCTAAGTACGTTTATGGCAACGTTTGCTGTTACATCGGACTATGATCACACGGTGTGATTCACACCTAATTTTAAGATAACTTGCACAATATATTATAATATCAATGCAAGTAAAATGTACATAAAAAGGTTATTTTTAAACATTTCATTCAATTTACACAGATATTACACACATCCAAAAACGCATTTGCTCTTAAAACTTTAACGGTGTTAAAAGTATTATGATATTAATCGTATACAAAATATAATTTTAAAAATCACTATAACAGCGCTCAAGTTTACATATAATAAAACATTAATTTATTTAAATATTGAAAAATTACCAATTTTAATTTATTATAACTTTAAGGATCATTGTCCTTAGAAAAGAAAAAAAAACTTATGTAATAAACCGGTTATACCTCTTCAAAATTGAGTACATTTAATTAAAATTTACTACAGAAGAAAAAATCAATTAATGGTAATTCATGATAAATTTTTAAATAATTTTTAAACATGAGGAGCGCATAAGGGTTGCTATCCTATACTACGTCGATGCAGTCGTGGAGCCAATCAAATCGTCAGAATATGTCGTGATGTAAAAGGCTAGTGACGAAGATGCAATTTTTTACGTACTTTATAGAATTATGTCATGCCAGCTTTCAAGTTAATTTCTGTAACTTATATATCCACAATAAAACCGTGTGCAGAAATTTGAGGTGTTTTAAATACATTGCCATTATGTCAGCTTAGACATAAATTTTGGCGACCGTAACAGGACACTACATATTATAATTATTGGAAACAATGACGGTCAACTTCAAACATAGCAGCCAGTTTCACCAGCAACAGCAAAACTACTCGTATCAAGAAACCAGTTCTAGAAGAATCGATATCAAAGTTCATCACAGATCAACAGTTGCACTGCAGTCAGATTTTTTCCCCTGCAACCACTGTAACATATATTCATTTCACAGCATAGCTTCAACTTCGTGCAGAGTGTATTTGAGAGCATTCTTTTATAATAATATACCTATTATGAGATTTACTTTCTAATAAAATTGTTCGTTTACGAATTCTTCGATTTATATTTTTACCGCGTGCGTAACTTATTCATATTACTAATGATATGCAAATACTTAAATACTAACAAAACAATTGTATTATATTATAATATCTTATATTTATTTTCCAAGCAACAGCATTACTTTTTTTCTATTAATACACCTATACTATAAATTTAAAACAAATTTTGCTCTCATTTAAGGGGAAATATAACCTCAAATGGCTTAGCAAGATCCGCCGTTATGCCGAAAATATTGCAGCATTAATTTTGAAATAAATATATGGTAAAGTTGAGGATTAATGTTAAGGACTATGTTAGACGAAAACACGATTCCGTAAAATTTTCTCGATAGAAAAAAAATCGAAAGTTACCTCCAAAATAAAAAATAAACCGCTGTTATTCATAAAATACTTTAAATAAGATCATGAAACTTTGCATATTAACTGAACTATAAAGTAGTGCTTATGTTATTTACTTTTTTTTAAATACCATTATTTTCACTGTGAAAAGAAATTACCTAAACTATCGGCGTCATGAAGCTTGATTCCTGCCGTCCGGTCAGTTTCGCTTCTGCCTTTGAAGGAAGAGGTTGTGTCGCTTACGATCAGAATACACATTACGCAACAGGACGACGTAAAATTAAAATGGGAAATAACCGTAATAAAAATAAGAAGCGACTGGGTTGGCATTAAGAAACAGGCATAAATATGATAAACCTAATGAAATAAGTATCCAACGACCCATCTACTTACAGTATTAGTGATTACAAAAATGTCGGTAGCATACGACGCGCGGGGAATTGGGGGCGAAATTAGAATTTGAGCTGAATTATTATATCCCCGAGCCCAGTCTTTCAGAGCAAAACAGAAAAATTGCGTTCTGGTGACACATTAACACCCTCCCTGCCCCGCCACTTCATGTACCGCCACCGCAGTTATCTTTCTGGCCGTAGCGTGGAAAGTTGCTCTACTAAGATTTTCCAGTATCAATTTATCTAATATACAGGATTATTGATAATTAGCTAACAAATTTTCACATACAGATTTTCTACCTCGTATCTATTTTTGTTCCATGCTTTTATTACAAAATTCGTTACACAAAAAAAATATTTTAAGTTTGTATAATTTTTGTTGTTTTGTTGAAAAGGTTTCTAAAAGATAATCATCTAGAACCTGTATAACATGTACTCGTATTATTGATTATTCAAATGAATCTGGCAAAAGTGCTAGAATGAGTCGTGCACTGAGGGTTTCGTAATAAGTCGATGACACTATCGAAAATCCGTCAAGTACGTCAAGTAGTTCTAAATACTAAAATAGATAAAAAAAAACTGAAAATAATTTCTATATAAGTACAAACAGTCCACTATCACACATATTTATAGTTTCTCATTAAAGTATAATGTAACTTTGTATAGCATTTACCTATATGCATTACAAATATGCAACTCATTTATAAACTATTCTTAAAAGTACCTACCTAATTATATACCTAATATTTAACCAAGTGCTCACACATATGCACGTTGTTAACTATTTTACTATGAAACACAAAAAAACTTACCTTTGAATTCTATTTCTGTTCATTGCTTCAACGTTTGATTTCAATTTTCGTTTTCTGGTACAAGCATATTTTTTACGTTTATGGTCCATATCGAAATTAAAAGTTATAAAACAAATACAAAATGATTTATAAACCCTTAAAGAATTATATGCAAAAAATAATAAAGTAGAGCAACTTTCAATTCGTAACAATGCGCAACCAAGATTAGGGAAAGAGAGAGAAAGAGGAATGTTAGAGCGAGAGGAAGTGCAAAAAATTTGGCGCAGACAAGACGTATGAACGCTACAGCCGCTCAGCGGCTACTAAGGAATATTGCCCGCAATTATTGTTTATAAAGTCAATATTTTATAGGTCGATCGAAATAATTATTAATTTTGAAATAAAGTGGTTTAAATTATTATTTTTTAATATTTGTCTAATTAAACACCTGCCCTGGAGAAAAAAATAATTATAGCATAAATATTTTCAGCTATTGCTATGAAACAAATAGTTTTTTATGAGGCGAAAACAGCGAAATTTAACGAAATTGAGACCTCTTATTTAAGACAATGAAAGATATTTAGAAAAAAAGAAACAGCGCATTTTGGAGATGAAGATGTTTAGCTATTAACGCGCT
This sequence comes from Parnassius apollo, assembly GCA_907164705.1. Taxonomy (NCBI): domain Eukaryota; kingdom Metazoa; phylum Arthropoda; class Insecta; order Lepidoptera; family Papilionidae; genus Parnassius; species Parnassius apollo. The sequence continues at coordinate 2,990,404 of CAJQZP010000196.1, forward strand.
GAATAGATTTCGCCTTTTTATTATCGATTGCCTTATAATGGTACACGAACAAAGCTCGAAATTGCGTTGGGTGCGAGAGAGCTCTATTTACCGTTTGATTTATCTAACATAGACCACATAGATGAACCAAAAAAAAAATTTAGCCATTACTTATAATCTGGGTATTTATGTGTTATCAAAATATTTTACTCTGAAACAATAATTTGCTGTAAAAAAAGAAATCAAAGTGGCGCTAATGATTCGATGTGAGTCAACTTTAAAAGACTGTAGCCTTAATAACATCTTATTTACATTATATTGTCGCTAATTCCCGGTTGCAATAGCATCGAGTGCGCATTTTGTTTCTACCGACAATAAGTGGCGGCAAGCAGACTGAGTGCTCGGTATTGTTTCAAAGTGCACTTAAACATAAGTAAGCATAAGATTTTTTTTGTACTTTAACCTAGTAGTTAACAATCGTATCGAGCGCAAGTAATATTTTTGTTTGCAGTTGCTATTTTGCTTGCATTCTTACTTGAGATTCAATTATGACTGAATTAAAAGAATTCATGACTAAGCGCAGCTCAATTAAGGCCGTTTGACAAAATTGAGAGACCTCTTAGATATTATATATAGTATTTTTTAATTTTTTTAAAAAAAAAAAATAACAATGCTATAAACATTACTAATATTCCCCTTAACCACTCGTGGTAAGCTTAAATTGCTTGTGTTACGAGTGGTTCACGCCAGTAGTCGAACAGCGGATTCCAACCCACGACCTTTTTAAGTTCGCGGTCAAAAAGGTCGTCGGTTCGAATCCGCCCTTCGACTAGTGGCGTGAGTATTTCTACAACTAGTTCAATTAAATTATCAGAGCTAAACAAAAATGAGATATTACTTATACAATTCAAAGAGTTACAATGTCGGATTGAAGTTTTAAATTTTAATAATTTAGAAGCCGTACTTACCCATCATGATAAAATCGAGCAAGACTACGACATGCACATCCACCGCTAAGATTTAGTTACTAAAAGCAATAATTTAAGTAATACGAACGTAGTAACGACGCCTCTCTATATCATTACGACAGCCAGAATAAAGGGCTTAAACTGCCACAACTACAAATAATTAAGTTTGATGGTACGTATTATATTTGGCTTGAGTTTCGTGACACATATATTTCTTTAATTCAGAACAATCAACGCTTTGAAGCTATTTACAAACTGCATTATTTGAATAACTATCTCGAGAGTGTACCCGCTAGTGTAATAGCCAATTGAGGGTTTCAGCTCTTAATTATAATAAAGCCTAGACTTTACTTTGTAAATTTGTAATTGTAATAATAAGAGGCAGCTTAAAAACAATAATTTAAGGAGTACGCTCTCTACGCTCTCGCAGAAGACTATTTTGAGTGTCCATGTCGTGAATGCAAAAAGCGACACAGTTCTTTACATACTACATAAATATGTAACACCACAGGCCGCGGATGCTAACGCTTCATTAGATGATCAATTAGTTGCTAATTTTATAGTGAATCTTCAACTCATATTCTTCTCTCTACCGCCATTATTGAGCTCATCAATCCATTTAATAATAAGTCGGAAATTGTTCGTGCTTTTATAGTTAATCGTTTTTGGGCCCATTTGAAATTGTAATGTAACTAAATGGTATTACACATATAAAATATACCAATTTATTATTGAAAACGCCCTAAAGATTTTATGAAAATATAACCGGAATCATGAATTCGGAAAAAAAAGGAATTGTTTTGTTATTTGTATTCTAGCTAATGAAATTCGAATAAAAAATGTGTGTAACGAAACATTTTGCACTTTGTATATTTAATAGATAAATATTTTTAAAATAAATCATAATAAAATAAAAAGGTTTTATTCATAAAAACGGTCTTTCAAGAAAGTGTACAATGACAGACTTATTTTGAAAGTGAAATGCGCCCGTATCAGAAGTAAGCCCCTCTTCAATATCATAAAATTTACTAAAGCAAGAACAGCTAAGAAGATTATAACTATTTTTTTAATTTAGAAAGTACAAATAGTATGTGGAGTGTGTTAAATGTATGTACTGAATGTGTAGTGTGTGTGTAATATGCGGGTTGTGTAAAAGTTTTGTTGTTTTTGAAAGCGATAAATTATTATATACATATATTTTGTATAATATACATTTAAACAGTTTTTTATACAATTAAATACAATAAAACATTAAAACAATTACAGTAATATACATACAAATTAATATACGTGGTAGAGCCATGCTGCAGTTATATTAGTAGTATAGTTGTAGTACGAAAGGGTCGGCTCGACCGGGGAAGGACCACGCTCGCACAGAATACCAGCGTCAAATAGTAGCTTAATGCTGCTGTGTTTCATATGGTGAGTGTAGAAAACCGGAGACCCTTTTTACTGGAAACGAGGCATTCCATCTTAGTCCTCACGGGTGACAACGCATCTGCATTTTGATTCGTAATCGAGGATAGATGTAGATGTCTATGGGCCACAGCAATCACTTATCATCAGGTGGACTGTGTGCTCGCTTGTCACCCTATCTTATAAAAAATACATATTATGTATATTATATATTTATAACCAAAAAGAGATACCACTAAAAACTTGCTTCTATTTCTAAACGCTAATATCATATAATATGGTTCAAAGTGACCATGGAAAGAACGCATTAATACCCCTATTTTGACAGTGACTCCCCGTACCTGGGAGTCACTGTCAAAATATATATTACTATACGACATTGGCGTTCGTCACGTTGTTGCCTTTTTGTATTTATTTACTCATCATCTTCATTATTCAGCGTGTATATATAATATTTTAAATGGGCATATTATACCTTAGCCATCTTGATTTTAATCATATTTATTTATTTAATGTAAAACAAAATTTAACAAATGGTAGTCACGCTCTAAAACTGTAGCAAAACCAGGATTAACACGCAATAAAACGATTCTGTGTCTATGGTGGAATTGGAATTGGCCAGGCAAAACCATCGATACGAATCTCTACTTCCAACAACTAATGATAATCGAGCAAGAAATTGTGTAAAAAAGGCCGAAAATGATCCACAGAAAAGGAGTGATCCTTCATCACACACATCTTGGCCTTCATTGGCCATTCAAAAAAATTGAGAGAGCTTGGTTGAGAAGTGTTAATGTTCAAACAATTAAACCATAATATACTCCTGACCTTGTACCCTCATATTTTTGGCTTTTTCAGTCAATTCAGAATTATTTGGTTAGTGTAATGTTAACATCAAGAGAGGACTGTCAAAACTATTTGTCACAATTTTTTGATCAAAAATTTCAAGATTTCTACAGCAACGGTCACTACGTAGGACACTCAATAAGTTTTGAGATATACAAAAAGTATTCTAGATACTATTAATATTTATTTTACATATTTTCAACATCTTCTCCATCATGTTCTATACAAAGTTACATTCGCCTAAACTAATTCTGAAAACACTTTTTCCAGTCTTGATCTGACAGGTTGGAAATCGCTTCTTCGTAGGCAGCCACGGCTTCTTCGGCGCTTGAAAATACTTGCCTTTTATTTTTTCTTTGACTCTTGGGAACAAAAATAAATCACAAGGAGCTAAGTCAAGGCTGTAGGTTGGGTAACTTAGAATTTTAATACCAGATTCCTCAATAAATACTTTTGTTCTAAGAGAGGTATGTGAAGAGGCGTTATCGAGATGCAGCATGATTCCCCGAAGTCCGGTCTTTGCTCTTCTCTCCCCCACAGCTTGAAAAGATTTGGGCAATGCAACTGTAGTATACCATTCAGAGTTAACTGACCTACAATTTTCTAGCATTATTGTCGACAAATGTCCGCTCTGCGAAAAAAAAAACATTTTTTTGCCGACGTTTCGAGGTCTTTGAAATTTTGTCGGTAACTGTCCTTCTGAGTAGACCCATACCGATGATTGCCTTTTATTTACGGATCATATTGATAGATCCATGTCTCTTCACCAGTAACGATTTCTGTAACAAGCCTAGAGGCCCCGTTTTCTAAATGTAGACGCATTTCATGGCACCAATCCACACGAATCTGTTTTTCGCTTTCGGAGAGCAAACGAGGGATCCATCGACAACAAAGCTTCCTCACTCCAAGATGATGATGTAGGATAGTATGAATGCTCTCCGAAATAATACCTACAAACTTTTCGATGTCCGTATATGTGATTCGTGGGTCTTCTCGCACCAACATTTCATATGTCCATACATTTTTTACTGTTACTGCTGTTTGCGGGGCACCAGTTCTTTGGTCTTATTTAAAGTTAATTTTACCCCTTTTTAATTTAGCAAACTACCTAAAACTTGTTGCGCGTGATGGAATTGTGTCCCTTAATGCTGATTATAATCGTTGTAACCCTAATTATTTGGTTAAACCAAATTTAAAAACATAATAAATCATAGCGAGCAAATGTTCACGGTTAAGATCCATCGTTTTTAATGAAAAACGCGAGAAGCGTTGCAGGAAAATTAATAGAACTTGTTTTTTTTTAAATATTGAGCAATTGGCTTATATAACAAATTTAATTTTTAGAAACACACGGATGCGTTCGATTTTTAAATTTCAAACAAGATCACAACAAGTTATCAAACAATATATATATATATATATATATATATATATATATATATATATATATATATATATATATATATATATATATATATATATTATTTAAAATTATGTGCAATTAAGCTATGAAACAAAATATCTTGTATCATAGCTTAATTGCACAAATTTCATTGATAGGCTCTGCTGCTTTAACCGCTTGATGGATTTCAACATACTGAGGTGATCTTGAGTTCGTCTTAATTTTGGTAGTAATAGAGATTATAACGTTTTAATTTTTCTCTTTTCTAAACTTTGTACGTAGACGTTTATTTGAAATTACCGTTTTGACCATTGGGCGTGTTTGTTATGAATTTTTAATTTATTCATTAATTATAGCCCTTCACAAGTCTATTGCTGAACATAGGCTTCCCCCAAATAATACCACAAATGCCTCGTACCGGTTGGCGAAGGGCGACTTCCCACTAGATGGAGTCACAACATTGTAAGACATGCAGGAAGACGATGGATACAGATGGCTCAGAATCATGCCGTTGTTTTGAATAGGTGAATTGAATAAATAGTTGTTAAAATAAAGGTAACTGGATTTTAGAACAAACGATCTGAATTAACTGATGAAAATTTTGAATATGGTTAGAGCACATTTTATTTAAAAAATATGTTATTGCTCTGTTATATAAATTTAAATACAACACGGTATAGTGGTCGCACAAGCGAATCCACTATCACTTTACATACCTTAAATGTGTAACAGGCGACAAAGGAAAATGAAATATGTGCTTAACATCTTCCAGATAGCGACTAAAATGATTAAAAAAACTTGGCAACCCACAGAGGAGGCAAATGTTCAGTAGAGAACTTTGAGTTGGTACTAATGAATAAATGAAAGACATTTGTAATTTAGATATAATATGTGGTATGCAACAGCCCATTTAAAACAGAAATGTATAAGCTAATGAAAAAAGTTTTATTTATGTGTAGTTACATTAATTTTGCTAGTTCATTGCGCAACCTCGCTTGCAGCTCATACGTTCGCTGAACTTTTATTTTTCTTCATGGCGCAATAAAGCAAAGAATTTTAAAAGTAGTAAACAACGAATAATGCAAAAGAAAAATAAAATATATAAAATGGATAGAAACATGTAGCACCTTGATATTACTGAACGTACCAACGAAATATTTTATAACCGACGAAATATTTTATATTCCTTATTAAATATTCTTAGTAAAATTTACCAGTTTTAAGTTTATATATTGACGCTGGTAATATACAGAGCTATGATTAAAAAAGGCAGGAAGTTTAGTTTAGTATTTATGTCCCATCATAGGTTTAGAAAGGGACTACAATCTAGAGCTCATATGAATATACATCTTATGATTTAGGCTATTTTTTGGTAAGAATTTGAAAAGAATACTTTTAAAAATAAAATCCATTTTTATTTATCCATTATCATTTTATTTTGAAATAACATTTCAATCATTATTTTCTTTGTTGTCAAGTTTTGATTTTCTTTTCGTAAGTAATAAAAAATAATAATAAAAATATACTGATATAGTATAAAAAGTTTATAAATAAAAAGAGGTAATAATTAAAAATATGTTGACTACTGCTCTTTGTATTTACCGTGGCACTTTATAATACAAATATTTGAAAAATTCATTTTTTTCATTGATGAGAGATATAGACATAGACATAAACGATAAGAGATTCAATTCTATTTCAATTGTTGTGTGCCAGAAAAATCTTAAGGCTTTTAATGGGTGGGTAGTACCCTCCCCATTTACGCCAGATGTAGTGACAGGGATCTAACTAAACGTCTGGTTCTGAGTTCACCAATCGTGACCAAGGATGGCGATATTGGCAAATACTCCATATAGCGGAAAATAGTCATGCCCATGAATGGACTTTTACGGTCTTTAATATTATAGACAGACGCTTTATTTAATGTATGTAGAATTTGTTATTTTATTAATATGTTCACAAAGATATTGAAGCACTTTGTTTGTATATCCATATTTAGGAAATTATTTAACATGTAGCCAGGTGCTGTTAGATACTTTTTGGTTTCAACGTTTTCTTTCTGGAAATTTCAACTTTCAGAACCAACCCCGTGGACGGTTGGAGACCCAAATAAAAAATGAAGAATTAAAGGCTATTGTGGAAGCGGATCCATCATAAAGCACTTCAGAGATAGCTGCAGGCTTCGTGGTAAGTGATAAAACTGTATTAACCCACTTGAAGCAAGTTGGGAATGTAAAAAAAACCTGAACGATGGGAACCTCATGAATTAAGTGAATCAAACTTGCAAACACGCGTCGACTGCTATGTTACTTTGCTCAACCGACACAAAAATTAAGGGATTTTAAATCAAATCATTACTTGTGATGAAAAGTGGATACGATGGAAGCGCTCGTCGCAGTGGCTGAACCCAGGAGACCCAGCCAAATCCTGCCCTAAACGAAAATTGATTCAGAAAAATTTATTTGTGAGTGTTTGGTGGACTAGTGCCGGTGTCGTTCACTACAGCTTTCTAAAATCTAGCCAAACGATTACGGCTGATATCTATTGTTAGCAACTGCAATCTATGAAGGACGAACTAGCTGCTAAACAACCGAGATTGGTCAATCGCTCTGGGCCACTGCTGCTTCACAACAACGCAAGACCACACACTGCACAACAAATAACCACTAAGTTAGATGAGCTACAATTGGAAACTCTGTAACATCCACCGTACTCCCCGGACCATGCTCCAACAGATTACCATTTTTTCGGGAATTCAGACAACTTCTTACAAAGAAAAAAAAATTCAACTCCGATGCGGCAGTCCATGAAGCCTTCAAAGAATTTATTGGTATTCTCGCCTCCAAGGTTTTTTTTTTAGTAAAGGACCAATAACTATATATGAAGTGGTATAAGTGCATAGATAACAACGGTGCATACTTTGATTAATTAAATATATTTTACAAAAAAAAAAAAAACTGACTTTATATTCCTCCCGTACAAAACGCCAATTTCACATGTAATGACCTATTATTAACACTTTCACTGTTCGATTTCCAGACAAAATTGTAAGACAATAGCAATGACCCATATGTGAATTACGGGACATACAAAGTGATATTATTCAATTTACCGTATTAATACGAATAAAATGTAGTGTTTATTTTGAGAACACGTTCCATGTAGCAACTTTCAATATTGGATATTTTGACATTTTAATGTATGATCCTGTCTGCTATGTGCAGAAATAGGAGGAACCTGCCTAAGAATTTTATGTAATGAGTCGGTTTAGAAACTTATGACTATAATTTTTTGTAATTATAAAAGACGTTTATTTAAAGACTATTTCCCAAAAAAGACTACTCGAGCCGATCGGAAAGCACTCCGTCGTCGATGATTCAGTCACGTGGAAGGAGCTGGCACTGGGGAGCTCCAACCCAGAGATGAGAACAGTATTCAATGTAAGCCCGAACCTGCGTCTTGAAAATTGCAGGCGGTGTGCGCGAAATACTGTCCCGCTCTACTGAGCACGCCAAGCTATTTAGAGGCTAATTTGGCCTTCTATTCCAATTGACCATGAAACTACACGTCACTCGATATGTCGACGCTGAGGATTCCAATACTGGTTGAAGCAACAAGGGGAGTGCCTTGAAACTGAGGAGATGCGATATAACGATTCTTTTTAGCAGTTAACGCGCAAACTTGTCTCTTTTGAGGGTTAAACTGGACTGGAGTTAGTCGCTCCCAATCAGAGACTTTGTTCAGCAAAAACTCGAGTTCAACACAAGTTTGTCCCGGTACGCGAAGACGTTTTCTCGAGAAATATTGGCACGGGCGGTGTACAGAGTATCACCAGTGCTGTCATCCGCATGCTGTTTTAATAATGTGTGTAGTATAAAAGATGTCTCAGTGTGAAAACTTCACACGATTTCTATATATCTAATTCGGAAGTTGGATGTCGAAACGTTTTAATTGCTTACTTTGAGTACTGCCCTTTGAGCACGCTTAATTAAAATTATGCAGGTCTTTGCGGCTCCCCCCAAATACAAATATAATAGCTAAGTATTGATTGACAAAGTGAGTAAATCTTTTTAATAACTTTAGGTTCAGCTGAAACTCGAAGGCGTTTAAACCCAAATATTAATTTTCGAACCCTATTAGACTTATTAGATTATGTGACGATTGAAAGGGAGTCTTTTATCAAAAATTATTCGTAGATATTTAAGATAATGGACCCTTTCTAGGCTAGGACAGTGACGGTTTATTTTAGGACACATAATGTTGTCAGAATGACAGTGGGATATTATTTTAAGATAAGTAGGTAGTTTTTGAGACCAAACACGAAATGTCTAAATCGTTGTTTCACCGAGGGCAAGAAAAGGTTGTTATTTTTTTAATTCAAAAATTTTGTTTTTATTTTTTGTAAAATTACATTGCTAATATGTTTATTGCGGTAAAAAAGGTCATCCAGTATATATTTACATTAATTATATGAAACGATTGTGATAAACTTTATGAACAGGTAAAAAAAATACCAGAGGGTATCTAGGCAATATTTTATCCGAAAAAACTTAAATTGTATTTTTCGAAAGAAAATAAAAATTGATAAAGTGAATGGTCACTAATTGTCTTTAATCTAAATAACGCCAAAGTTAATGAGGCGTTATTTAGATTAAGCATAATATCCAAGCGAGGCCAGAACGGGTCCTAAGTATGTAAATAAAAACTAATTTGAATTACTTTTTATCCAAGGAAGAATATAAGGATTTAAGGGCTTTACTATCATTATATATCTTTACAACGAATTAATTCTGAATTATAAATTAATAAAATAAACAAAAGTATAAGCAATATAATTATATAGACACTACATACAAACACAATAATATAGACAATTTTCAGGGATCAAGTTATGATCGTGTACAGGTGGCGAAATAATGAGAAGAGGCGTGGGTGTCGTAAGAGGCCACACAGAGAAACAAACCAGATCAGAGATGGACTGCGCCGTCTTCCTAATAAAACTGATTAGCCAACCCGCCTGCCGAGCATCGCAGCTATGGCAAAATATACATCATTAGGCTTTTGATAGGCTGAAACGGTAAATGTGATCAAATATTTTCTCGATTCTCTTCATTTGCCTGTAAATGTCCACTATTAGGATTTACCAATATTAAACACTTGGTCACGATTGGTGAACTCAGAACCAGATATCTAGTTATTTTACATCTGACTTTAATGGGAATGGTTAAGCACTCCCAACTTGTAAAAAAACCCAAGTCAGTTCTTCTACCGTAAAAAGTTGTGAGATCCATGTAATACCAAGTCGGTTAATTTATTCAGTCCCTACTTAAAGGTTATTACGTAATTAGCTAACCTAACAACATTTTATAGTGACCATATCAATGTCGTTCAAGCGTTCGGGAAATTACGACACATCTTCTCCTCAGGTATACCTCAATCTCTGAAAACTAAAGTGTATAACCAATGCGTGTTGCCAACGTGACTTACGGATCTGAGACGTGGTCCTTCACTGCTGGCCATATGAGGGCGCTCAAGGTCGCTCAGCGAGCTATGGAAAGGGCTATGCTCGGAGTTTCTCTGCGTGATAGACTCAGAAATGAGGATATCCGCAGTAAAACTAGAGTGACCGACATAGCCCAACGGATTAGTAAGCTGAAGTGGCAATGGGCCGGCCATATAGCTCGTGGAACCGATAACCGATGGGAAAGAAAGGTTCTCGAGTGGCAGCCTCGTACCGGTAGGCGTAGTGTAGGGCGAGCCCCCACTAGATGGAGTGACGACCTGGTAAGACATGCAGGAAGTCGATGAATGCAGGTGGCAAAGGACCGTGCTTTGTGGCATTACTTGGGGGAGGCCTATGTTCAGCAGTGGACTTGTGAAGGGCTGTAATGATGATGATGATGATGATGATGATACCAATGTTAAAAATCTTATATGTTTTAAATATATAGATTGACAATCGCACTAAGCGGTCTAATTTAATATAATATGTATTACTTGTGAGATACATTGTGTTTTCATGCGATGGCCAAGTCAATTTATATATTTAAAACATAAAAGATTTTTAACATTGATATGGTCACTTTAAAATTTTGTTAGGTTAGCTAAATACGTAATAACTTAAAACAGAAGAACCCTCAGGGACTGAATAAATTAACTGACTTGGTATTACATTGATCTCACAACTTTTTACGGTAGAAGAACTGAGTTGCAAGACTTGGGTTGTTACAAGTTATGTTTTTGATGGCATTAAATTATTATTACTTAACTACAAAAATAGCGTGACTTAAAATATCAAACTAGTGACCATAATTAAATTGGTTGCTAAAATCGTCATGTTTGGAATATTATTTTTTAATATGAGAATATAAGAGAACACAACCTGGTCTATACAAAATTTTGTTAAATAAAGAAACCTGTCATACGGTCCATATATAACCGCGCTTCTTTTAGTTTGCCTCCATTTTTTCCCCCACAGGGCCTTATTATAAAATACGATTTATTGGTAGCCTGGTAGGTAAGGGTTCAAAAAAGGGATTTTGTCTTGAAAAAAGTTCCTTGGCTAAGGTGCCACAGCCTTCGAGAAATTTGACATTTACTGCCAAATTCGATACTTTACATCATAATACATATGTGATTTACTTACCCAACACTGCACATTAAAACGTATTGATTATAACATATCTTTTGCTTTACATTTATGTATAGTATACCGTTATTGTTCTGAGGCACTGATCTCTATTATACCAGTTCTGAAGTTCTTCCAATGTTTACAGACAATACAAGCAGAGCAATAAGGCCTGTGTTGCTCTATATTACTACTTTAAATTTTAGTTCACATCTTAGAGTAAGAACCTGATGTTCATATATTATTCATGGGTGGATTATGACTCTGGTTTTAGACTAAAATTAAAACTACATTTTGTAATAAAACGGTGCATTAAATGAAAGCGGTATGAACTGAAAGTGTATTGTGTGTACTCGCAACTATAGACTAAACTAGCTTTTTCCCCGCGGCTTTGCTCGCGTGGACTTAATTTTACCAACATCATTCGTGTTCCTTGCCTAAATACGGTATCATCTCGTTTCTCCAGTATTTTCGTATAATGTTTAGAAACGTTCACAGAAACTTAATTAATAATAATAATAATAATACGACCACTCTGTAATTTTATATTGTGTAAATATTAGGTAAATTAATTTAATACACCTATTATTTATATAATATTCCTGATATCCGCCTATTAGGTCGCAATGTTTCGATTTCCTTTTTGGCACTAAAACGACATAATTTATCGTGAATGTGAGTCGCATTGGTACATTATATAATAGAAAATTTATTAAAATACTAACAGTCTCTCCGATTGAGTACCACCCCGAGAACGGTTCCCTGCGTTCCAACTGCGCAGTAGTACTCTTCGGTCGAGCCCATGCGCTACAAAATCACAAAGTGTTTTAAGAAGGAAGACAAAGACAATTACGGGTTCGCGGAAGTGTTTCAGTGGTGTCGTGCGATATGGTAGCTGCCAGATTGCATCGTGCCGCCGGCCCATTGTATACTTTGTGTAGTATTAGTGTAGTGCCCCATGTTTTGCCGATTTCCAGTAAACTGTAAGTATTTTATTACACACTCGCTAACTCAGAGGCAGCAATTCTATTGTTTTAATTTACTGTGTTCGCTTGTCGCATTAGGCGACAGCTAGGTACACACCCTAGCGTACCAACGCGCTAGTTGTATAGGTGTTTGGTTAGGAACACACTTGCCCCGCCGTAAGGTGGTCTTGGTTCACAAGTGTTTTTAAATCACTAACAAGAAGTGCGGCTATCTCTATAGCCGAACTCACCGATTACTTAAGTTGCGTATGCCCCGACGTTTGGGCTACCTTCTTAGTGCAGCGCAACACGCCCGCTGTTGAACAATTTGTGTTGGTTATCGACGACCCCATGTCATCTAGCACCGGTCCTGCAACCCCTGTTTCCGTTGACATATCGTACGACGCCCGCGTCCCCCGCACCTTCTGCGCTTTCCACCCGTGGGCCCTCCACGGTGTTTTCGGACACCGACTCGGGCTCCGAGATGAAAATAGACCAATCAAGCTTGAAGACGACAGCTTCACTTTTGTCTCAAGAAACGAAAGCGCCCCGCTTAAAAGGAAGACGAACCTCACTCGGCCCCAACGTCCTCTAACGCCACTTCGGCCAAAAAGGTCGCGCCTTCAGCACGCCCTAAACGTGATAGAGCCACGCTGCAGCTATATTAAGGTTGTAGCAGGAATGGGTCGACTCGACTGGGGAAGGACCACACTCTCACAGAATACCATTGTGAAATGGCAGCTTAATGTTGCTGTGTTTCGTATGATGAGTGTAGAGAACCGGAGACCCGTTTTACTGGAATCGAGACATTCCATCTTAGTCCTCAGGGGTGAAAATGCATCTGCGTTTTGATTCTTAACCGAGGTTAAATGTAGATGTCTATGGGTCGCAGCATCCACTTACCATCAGGTGGACTGTGTGCTCGTTTGTCACCCTAATCCCTTTAATAAAAAGAAAGGAAGGAAAAGCCTCCACCCCCTACTATCCTACAAAATAAATCGCACTGGAGCAATCTATCTAAGTGGATTGACTCCAAAAAGATCTTCTGCCCCAAGGTCCACAACGGTGGACAGGGCATTCGCATTCAGGTCTCGACGATTGATGACTTCCGCGCTTTTACTGCGCATCTAAAAGCTCAGAATCTGAGCTGTCACACCTACTCCCTCGGGAAGGACTGCAACCTCCACGTTGTCATTCGTGGCCTCCTCAAAGAGTTCGAAACCGAACACATTTACAGCGATCTTAAATCGCAAAATCTTTCAGTCAGGGAAGTGCACAGATGCACAGGGAATCTAGATAATGTTTTGTAATGTTGTAAAAACATTACCTAGATTTATGCCTGGTCATTCTGGATGTCTCCAGAAGGCAAGGGAATATGCAACGTAAAACGAATCTTCAACTTTACGGGGATTGTGGTAGACGCTCCCCGTAAGAGTGGCATCGTCGGCCAATGCCACCGATGCCAACTATACGGCCACCTGGCTAATAAATATAATATAATAAAAATATAATATATAAATATTATTATTATTATATCTTTTATCGCCAATCTCCAATATATATATATATATATATATATATATATATATATATATATGATTTCTAAAATCATTACATTTTCTCTGCCAAAATAATTATATTTAAAAATATTTAACTATTATTAAAATTCCCTCAAATAAAATTATTTTAAATATTTGATCCTTTCGTACTAAAATATTTTATTAATATAAAGATAGAAACCAAACTAGCTTAAACCAGTTTGAACTAGAACGTGTAAGATTTTGATAATAGAACAGATCAAAAATTTTAAACTTTAGCATTTCAATTTTATCTCTATCTCTAACACCGTGGTTGCAAACTAAAAATCTAGAGTACCAGTGCATCCTATCCTCCGTACCAACAGATGCCGTTCACCTACTACAGGTAGAAGCGGAAGTCGAACGCAGGTCTGCGTTGTCACGAGCGGGCGAAACACTCGATCCTGTGACTGTAGATGAAGTCACAGAAACCATAAAAAGCCTTAAAGCGTGTGCCTTAATTAGCCCCTGGGCGAGACGGCGTCAGCAACAAGGTGATCAAATCTCTTTTAGCACCACTTATTTACCTTCTCGTAGGAATTTTCAACGCGTTTCTCAAGAGCTGCTCCTTTCCGGATATCAGGAAAGAAGCAGGCAAGAAAATCCACGAAATCGAACAACCAGCTACAAACTCAGCACGATGGGTAAATTATATGAGCGCATTATTTTGAAGCGTCTCCGTCACTATACTATAACAAACAGACTCCTCCCTAACGAGCAGTTTGGCTTCAACCACCACCCAACAAAGAAAAAGTCTTCAAACACGGGAGCTCTCTTCTTTGATGTCGCAAAAGCATTTGATAGGGTTTGACATTACGGCTTGCTATTCAATCTGTACAAACTAAACGTTCTTGATAGGCTCGTGCACATCATACGAGCCTTCCTCTTAAACCGCACTTTTCGCTCCCGAGTGGAGGGAACCCGTTCCACGGAACGTTCCCTAAAGGGCGGGGTCCGTCCTATCTCCACTCCTCTTCACGCTTTTCACGAGTGATATTCAAAGACACCCAGTGATGAACACCGCACTCTTCGCCGACGATACGGCATTATATATTCGATTAAAATAAAAATACATAAGTATAGTACGCAACGTAAGCAAGTCAGTCATAGGCTGTCCCCATCCTCTCGTCAACAGCAAGAGTAAGCTGTAGCTAAGGCACAAACTCCACCTGTACAAAACATGCGTTATATTTGTAATGACTTACGCAATTGTAGCTTTTGCCCACACTTACAAGACCCATTTTCTTGAACTTCAAAAAGTCCAAAATTATTTCATCTTAAAAGCCACGGGTGCACGGCTGTATCAACGGAACTTAGATTTGCACAACGATTGTGAAATTCCCTCTATCTCTGAATATTTCAGGGAGATGTCTCAGCGCTACTTCTACAGCGTTGAAACCCACCCAAACCCGCAAGTGACAAAACGCAGCCAAATACGTTGCAACAGCAAACGTCGCTCGCCCTCACCGTAGACTTAGAAACGGAATCACCACGAGCGATCGACCCAGACGACTCAAACGTCGCAGTTGCACTCGTAGGCGGTCACGACACGTTCCAACACACACCGCGTACACACCGTATACCCGCGTACCTGGGCGGTTCTTACCGCCCAGAACATTGACCGACACGAGTTGAGCAGTCAGAGGAGGAGGTCAAAACTCCCCTACTCGGACAGCGGTTAGATAGTTCAAAAACGCCCAACGATGGGATATAATGATTGGTAACAATACCAAATCATAAATTATCATCATCCTCACGTTCATTGTTTTTTTTTAATTAGCTCGCGAGCCCTGAGTCATACAGCGCCAATTATCGTACCTTATATAGTTATAAACCATCGTCTCGAGATATATTATGTAATAATTTGATCTCCGTCAGTCAATTCATTTAAAAGATACGCGACTAGCAATACTAAAAACTAATTAAAAGGTAAAATAAGTTAAAACCCCATAATTTTTTAACCATTCATTGTACAATTATCATCTCATACAAGAAAAAAAATCTAAGACACGTGGAGTTCACCAACACGCATTAGAGGAGTGTGGTGGACAATTCCTTACTCAAAAACCCTCTCGGGAATGAGGGGGGCATGCGCCCAGCAGTGGGACGTATATATAATAATAATAATGTCCTCCAGACACAATTTCAGCCACGGCGGCCTGCCTCAACGGAGGCTGGCCATCGGCGCAGGACAGGATTATAGTGCCCAAGTGTATGCGCAAGCACAGGTGCACTCTCTATTCTTTCACTCTCATAATCCGATGGGACGGTAAACCGACACAACCGGAGAGAGATCAGGCGCAGGACGAGCGGCTTTACGTGCTTTCCGAGGCACGGGGTAAGACACCGCCAACTTTCTGACTCCAGGCAGCTACTGATAATTTCTTGACAGTAAAACTCAATAATTGATTTTTGGCCCGGCCCGGGATTCGAGCCCAGGACTTCATGATCAGCAGTCACTCTACTACAACCACTAGACCAACGAGGCAGTCACTAGAGTAACGAGGCAGGACGTATATAGGCTGTAACTAACCAACTAACTATCATCACTCTATCATCTCACCCTCATCACACTATTTGACCAAAGTAGTAAAAGTTTGCCCTATATACATCCTACTTTTGTGCGAGCATTGTGTTTATAGTTCTAAGCGCCAGTCCCGGATAGAGCGGTACTTTACTTGCGTGGCTCAGAAAGTACGTGAATTCGTAATTCATGTGCCTGATCTCCGACAGTTGCCGTTTCATCGGACTATAAATAGATTGCGCACCTGCGGTTGTACACTGTACTATATACGTGGAGTATATAAAATATATACTGGCCGCCGTGACCGAAATTCAGTCTTGGGGATATCATTGCCACTATTGTCACTTTTTAAAGAATAAGAGTGACAGAGAAGCACACAGTAAGTGGATGGTGTGTCCCATAGACATTTACAGTAAACCTCGATTAAGAATTAAAATGTAGATGCATTGTCACCTCCGAGGACTAAGATGGAATGACTCGATTCCAGTAAAATGGGTCTTCTGGACTCACTGTGTACACGTTTCAGCTTATTTCTAAAAGCTTAATGGATTTGGAGCAGTTTACGTCTAAGGCCCTGATTTACCGCAGCTCTTTTTATTGGTTGATGATAATTAATTTGACTTGATAATGAGAAAGAACTGGTACAGTAAAATAATGGTGAAAACTTGTTGTGATATATTACCCATAACACTTGAAAACAAAAAATTCGGTGCGCACCGCAATTAATTTATTTCTTTTAGTACTTTTTTACTCCTACTTATATATAAAAGTAAATTTAGTTGTGAGAATGTAGCCCGGATCTCGTGGAAAATAATATTTTTAAGTCTAACTCACTTTTGCTTTTCCCATTTATTATATATAACGTATTTTACTTTAAGAGATTCTTTCGAAATCATAAACATTACTTATGATGAATAACACTACGTAAAATATAATACTTTTATGATCAAGTTAGGTATAATGTAAGCACAACGACTCCGTGGCGCGGTGACTTGGCAATTAATTTCAGCGCTTGGGGTGGCGACGACGTGTACTCCAGAGTTGGCACCGATTTTAACGCGTCCTTTCCGGTACTCCTACTCCTAAAGCGTAGTCTCGAATTCTTGGAAGACAGCTTTGCTCCACCCATTTCTAAAAACGGCAACCGCACGAACCCATCCAACTATAGGCCTATCGCTATCACCTCGTTTTTCACCAAAATAATGGAGTCTATTGTAAACTGCCAGGTCATGAGGTTAACTTGAGGATCACAAGCTGATCAGTAGCGCCAACACGGTTTCCATCGTGGTAGATCGGCTAGTGATCTTCTGGTCTATCTTACTCATAGATGGGCTAAGGCAGTAGAGTCCAAGGGCCTCCCCCTTGGTTAGTTTGGACATAGCAAAGGCCTTCGATCCGGTCTGATACAAAGCGCTTCTTTTTTTTGTAACATAGTGTGACAAACGAACACACAGTCCACCTGATGGTAAGTGGTTGCTGTGGCTCATAAACATCTACATCTATCCTCGATTACGAATCAAAATGGGACAAACCTGTATCTGAAGTCAAATCTTTGCTTAACAAAGTCTGGGATTCGGGCGACTAAATCTGGTCCAATTCAATCCCCAGAATACACAAGTTTGCGCGTTAACCCCTAAAAGTAACCCCTTTGTCTCGTTGCTGTCTCAGCTAGCATCAGAATCCTTGGCGTTGACATATCAAGTAGTGAGCAGTTTCGTGGTCACTTGGAAGGGAAGGCCAAAATGGCCTCTAAAAAAGCATGGCGTGCTCAGCAGAGCGAGTCAGTATTTCATGCAGGCACATCGCTTACAACTTAACAAAGTGCAAGTTCGGCCTTACATGGAATACTGTTCTCATCTCTGGGCCGAGGCACCCCAGTGAAAGTTCCTTCCACTTGACAGCATCGGCTCGATTAACTGGCGCTGCGTAGGGATGTTGCATCCCTTTGCGTTTTCTAGGTTATCTACTATGGGGAGTGTTCTAAGGAATTGTTCAGATTAGTAACAACCGCCAAATTTTACGTCGCACCTCGCGTCAAAATTCCCGATACAACTGTCACCATCTGGATGCTTGGCGGTCCACTACTGTACGTTTTACTAAGAGTTTTCTTCCTCGTACAACTTCTTTGTGGAATTGTTTACCACCGCCGACTTTACCGGACAGATACGACTTAGGGACCTTCAAGAAAAGAGCTTACTCCTTTCTAAAATGCCGGGAACGCATCTGCAATTCCACTGGTGTTGCGGATGTGCATGGGCAGCTGTCTTATATATATATATATATATATATATATATATATATATATATATATATATATATATATATATATATATACATCAATACGAAAGAAAATGTAGGAGCCGACAAACTATCTAGAAAAGCTTTAATAGATACTAAATGGGAACTTGATGCCTTACAATAAATAATCGAATATTTTGGTATTCCGGCTATTGACATTTTTTGTATAGAAGAGGAGGGCAAACGAGCATGAGCTCACCTGATGGTAAGTTACTGCCGCGGCCCATGAACAATTTTAACACCACAGGAATTGCAGATGCGTTACCGGCCTTTTAGAAAGGAGTGGCCCGGATCTCGTGGAAAATAATATTTTTAAGTCTAACTCACTTTTGCCTTTCCCATTTATTATATATAACGTATTTTACTTTAAAGGATTCTTTTGAAATCATAAACATTACTTATGATGAATAACACTACGTAAAATATAATACTTTTATGATCAAGTTAGGTATAATGTAAGCACAACGACTCCGTGGCGCAGTGGCTTGGCAATTAATTTCAGCACTTGGGGTGGCAACGACGTGTGCTCCAGAGTTAGCACCGATTTTAACGCGTCCTTTCCGGTACTCCTACTCCTAAAGCGTAGTCTCAAATTCTTGAAAGACAGCTTTGGTCCACCCGATTTCTAAAAACGGCAACCGCACGAACCCGTCCAACTATAGGTTTATCGCTATCACCTCGTTGTTCACCAAAATAATGGAGTCTATTGTAAACTGCCAGCTCATGAGGTAACTTGAGGGTCACAAGCTGATCAGTGAGCGCCAACACGGTTTCCATCGTGGTAGATCGGCTAGTGATCTTCTGGTCTATCTTATCATAGATGAGCTAAGGCAGTAGAGTCCAAGGGCCTTGGTTAGTTTGGACATAGCAAAGGCCTTCGATCCGGTCTGATACAAAGCGCTCCTTTTTTTTTTTGTAATATATTGTGACAAACGAACACACAGTCCACCTGATGGTAAGTGGTTGCTGTGGCTCATAAACATCTACATCTATCCTCGATTACATATATATATATATATATATATATATATATATGTAATCGAGGTATATATATATATATATATATATATATATATATATATATATATATATATATATATATATATATGTAATCGAGGATAGATGTAGATGTTTATGAGCCACAGCAACCACTTACCATCAGATGGACTGTGTGTTCGTTTGTCACAATATATTACAAAAAAAAAAGAAGCGCTTTGTATCAGACCGGATCGAAGGCCTTTGCTATGTCCAAACTAACCAAGGCCCTTGGACTCTACTGCCTTAGCTCATCTATGATAAGATAGACCAGAAGATCACTAGCCGATTTACCACGATGGAAACCGTGTTGGCGCTCACTGATCAGCTTGTGACCCTCAAGTTACCTCATGAGCTGGCAGTTTACAATAGACTCCATTATTTTGGTGAACAACGAGGTGATAGCGATAAACCTATAGTTGGACGGGTTCGTGCGGTTGCCGTTTTTAGAAATCGGGTGGACCAAAGCTGTCTTTCAAGAATTTGAGACTACGCTTTAGGAGTAGGAGTACCGGAAAGGACGCGTTAAAATCGGTGCTAACTCTGGAGCACACGTCGTTGCCACCCCAAGTGCTGAAATTAATTGCCAAGCCACTGCGCCACGGAGTCGTTGTGCTTACATTATACCTAACTTGATCATAAAAAGTATTATATTTTACGTAGTGTTATTCATCATAAGTAATGTTTATGATTTCAAAAGAATCCTTTAAAGTAAAATACGTTATATATAATAAATGGGAAAGGCAAAAGTGAGTTAGACTTAAAAATATTATTTTCCACGAGATCCGGGCTACTCCTTTCTAAAAAGGCCGGTAACGCATCTGCAATTCCTGTGGTGTTAAAATTGTTCATGGGCCGCGGCAGTAACTTACCATCAGGTGAGCTCATGCTCGTTTGCCCTCCTCTTCTATACAAAAAATGTCAATAGCCGGAATACCAAAATATTCGATTATTTATTGTAAGGCATCAAGTTCCCATTTAGTATCTATTAAAGCTTTTCTAGATAGTTTGTCGGCTCCTACATTTTCTTTCGTATTGATGTTATATATATATATATATATATATATATATATATATATATATATATATATATATATATAAAGTTTCACACCATTGCCATATTTGACGAGTAATATTTTCACAATATGGATATTGGACGCTACCCATTTTTTTAATGGTAGCGGTTGCAGTTGTGTTATGGATTTTAAGAAGAATCTCCATATCGTATAAAGAACGTTGATTTAAGCTTAATGTCCTTTCCTCCTATTTCCAACAAACAAAAACTTTTTGATTATTAAAATATCCTCGCCAACAAGTAAGAAAAGCTTCGGAAAAGGTTTCTAGTTTATAGGCTTGCAACAAATTCATAGAAGCGTAACTGTTATTAATAACAGTTACACCAAACCATGTCATCTTTTAAATTATCAGGAATTGTAATATTTAAGTCTAGTCTAGTAAGTATGTACTCGTAATAGCCCGATCATACGAGTAAGATTAATCGTTCAACACACACATAAATTTAAAAAATTCGAACCTATATTGTATAACTATGAATAGTCTATTGCTGGACAGATTGATATTAACGTCCCCAGAAACTTAGCATATTCTCTTATGGCCATATCCCTAGCGAACGACCTTGAGCGTTCGATCTGCCGACGCTCGCTACAATATATCGCGTAAGAAATCTGCAAGACGCCATCTACTGGTACGAACGTAGTATTAATTTTTTCAATGTCAATGAACTATTTTATGGAAATAGACACGGCAGACAATGATAAATGTATTTTAATTTTCTTTATTCGGTGTATTAGTTGCATTATATTAGAATTATGTATTCTCATATAATTATCTAATTAATAAAAATGACTATTTTGATTATTTTTAACTATATACTATACTGCTAATATTGAATTAGCTTTTTATAGTGTAAATTATAATATTTGTCGAAATGTTGATTATGGATTCGAACTTCACATGCTAATGGTGCTTCATTTTTGTTATTTTCATTTACTTACATATTGAACATATACTTGAATAGTAAGTGTTATTTTATTTAGCTACTGAATTTTAGGATATGCTTTACCTTGAGGTCAAATATAATTTTGAGGAGCAATAGTTATTACCTACTAATCTTTTATCTGCTATTCCTTATTTAGGAACAATATTAGTAAATTGAGTTTGAGGGAGATTTACTGTTTATAATGCTACATTTATTATTTTAACATTTACCTACTGGGTAGGTAATTATTAAAATAATAAATATAGCATTAGTAACTAAATAGATATTTTTACCCAATTACAATAACTAATAGTACGGCCAATGACGGAGAGCTTCCTAGCCTAGCTCTTGTAACTTGGAGACCTTCTGTTATGCGGTATGAGGTCATACGGGGACGAGCGGTTGACCGGAGCTGGTTGGAGACGTGCAAGCTTCTCCATCACTATGTACAGTACACACACACACACACACACACACACACACACATATATATATACATATATATATATGTATATATATATATACACACACATATATATATATATATATATATATATATACATATATAGCCGTGGTAGGTCAGTGGTTAACGCTCGCTGAAAATATAACAGAATGCGAGTAACCCGGGTTCGATCCCCGCCGGCACCAATGAAATTGTTAATTGCAATTTTAAGTGCTGATTTACCACGTGCTCGGCGGTGAAGGAAAACATCGTGAGGAAACCTGCATGTCTGAGGAATAAGAAAAAAAATATTTCGAAGACATGTGAAGTTCGTCAACACGCATTTGGGCAGCGCGGCGGACACTTCCTTGCCCTAAACCCTCTCAGAAATGAGGGGGAGGCCTGAGCCCAGCAGTGGGATGTATATAGACTGTAACTTTACTTTACTTTTTATATATACATATACATATATATATATATTTAATTAACGTATATATATATATATATATATATATATATATATATATATATATATATGTTAATTAAATATAATTTTCACTAAAATCATTGCTTACTATTACAAGTTTTATGACTCTAAGCCTTTTGTGTATTTCTCCGATAAGTTGTTCGGTGAAGCTGCAACCTAATGGACCATGATTTGAAATTTTTATGAAAAGAAGTGGCTGACGTCAATTATTATTCTTCTTCTTATTTTTTCATTACTGCCTTTTTCAACCTCACAAGATATTTGTAACTGCAAAAAAGAAAACTACGTATAAGTAAGTAAATCAGTAATATAGTGTTATGTATGATTCAGAATAAACAAAGGTTCGTAAAAATAGACGTAGATAAATAAATTGCATAAAAAATTACTCAAATAAAAATACAATAAACTTGTTAATTTTATAGGTAGTAACATATTAAAATAATAAGTTTTTTAGGATATTTACGTAAAACATAAAGGTTTTAACTACGTTCACGCTTGCGCATATAAAACCGCGGAATTTCAATAGTTTGATTATCAAAATAATAATTGCCAACCTTACCCTAAGTTTGCCTTGATTTTACCAACTCAAACTCGTTTTAGAAGATCAAAACATAGAGAGAAAGATAGGAGACTATTTTTTTATTTAATATGGTCATCAAATCCGTAAAAATAGTTTAAAATGCTCACACAATAAAATTTTGAAGTGCAGGTAAAATATCCGCGACCAACATTTGCACAATTCTGACGTTCACAGACGTTTCACAACTTTTTGCCAGAACCAAAAGTAAGCGCTGGCATGCGACAAAAATCGTGCCATAAATAAAATATAGTCTCTAGCTCGAGAGGAGAAGAGCCGTGGTAGCTCAGATGGTTAGCGCTTGCTGAAATTTTCATAGTGTGCGAGCAAACCGGGTTCGATCCCCGCCGGCACCAATGAAATTGTAATTGCAATTTTAAGTGTTGATTTACCACGTGCTCAGTGGTGAAGGAAAATATTGTGAGGAAACCTGCATGTCTGAGAAATAAGAAAAAAATATTTCGAAGACATGCGAAGTTCGCCAACACGCATTGGGACAGCGCGGTGGACAATTCCTTTCCGAGGACCCTTTCAGAAATGAGCGGCGGCCTGTGCCCAGGAGTGGGACGTACGAGTATATAGGCTATAACTTTAACTTTTAATCTAGCTCGAATAGCTTACTAATGAAATTCAAAAGGTCGGTTTAGGCAAAGTAAGGCCAGGTAAGTCAAATTATAGCATTTTACAGTACTTACTTAGATATCTTTTACCTAATCACAAGCACAAGTGTGTACCTAATCACAATACCTACTAAAGTATTTTGATTAGGTAAGTACACATTTGTGCACCATATTACTATTACCTACAAACCAAAAAATTTAAATAAACAAAACTTTACATCTTCAACCATTTCAAGACAGGTATACTGTAACTATATTATGGTTTCTTGACTCAAGTCTTTTACTGCCGTATCGTCATTGTTCGTATTTAGCCTTCAATAAAGAATAAATTATATTAGATCTTGCATGACAACAAAACGGAATTACTTGTAATAAATTATTTAGATACATATTTTAGCTATATATATAATATATAAGTCAATGGCTCTGTGTCACTGATTAAGATAACTAGTTAACGTGCTGTGTTATTTCGAAATTTTTAAGTTATAATTACGATTATTGAGTTTTATTCCGAATTTTATTGAAAAGGCATCATGGAAGACGAATTCGTTAAACAGAAAGTACTAATCTACCAAGCATAAATAA
Source organism: Parnassius apollo (assembly GCA_907164705.1). NCBI lineage: Eukaryota > Metazoa > Arthropoda > Insecta > Lepidoptera > Papilionidae > Parnassius > Parnassius apollo. Next base: position 3,014,752 of record CAJQZP010000196.1, read on the forward strand.
ATTTATCATGGCAAAATTTTTTGCATGTAATCCCAATTTTTGTTCTGCCTAGTTGAGGGATGTTAAAACATCAGTGTAAGTACCTATTACCAACTTTTGTTTACACAAAAACTCAATATCAGGTCAGAGTGTATTTTGATAAAACATGTTTAATAGCTATCATAGTTTAGTTTACCTATAATTACAATCATTAGCAATCATTAGCAATCATTAGCAATCATTAGTTTATTACAAAATTTGACTTGCGATACCTTTCACCTCATGATGTTTTGTCTAGTATTAAACGATAGTTAAATATAAATCATACTTACGTCAAAATAATATTCACAGAAGTGTAGTTTAGATTTTGTAAACAATGCCTTCGGGTCTTTTCTTGCCAGTTTTAACCACGTATTTCTCATAGTTAAATCAGTTGGCACTTTAATCCATAACTTTCCCGGCGTTTTTATGCTCATATTTTTGCATTCAGGCACAACACAATAATGATATAGATGATAACTCATTATTAAACATTAAAAAGTATATTATTCCTTTTCAAAATCGGCAGAATCGACGACTGTGACGTCACGAGTTGAACAACACGATAGATTAAGAGTAATTTTTATGGCACTATTCGGTTTTAAAAAAATATATAAAAATTTTAGTGGTTCATTATCACTCTAGAATTCATTCAAAACAATTTTAGAAAATGGGTAAAATACCCTATTGTAGAAATCCATCCAAGCTGTTTGGAAGATACGAATTAATAATGAAATTTACAAACATACAAGATACACGCAAAAAATATAAACCTTCCCTGGCAGTCAGGTAAAAAAGGTTTCGGTGCGCTTTCGAATAAAATTTTGACGGGTTCAAGGCGCAGTATTTTCTAATAAATATTTATGTGAGAAGTGCACCGCTGAGAGCCGCGGGTTCGAATACCTCAAGGGCAAGTACATGGATGTCTTAAAAATAACTTTTACGGGTTTGAATGTTTGTACGTGTGAAATTTATGTATGTAAACTACCTCCAAGATAAAGGAGAAAAATAATCTCATGAAAAACCGCAAAATTTCATCCTTCAGTCATCTTTCGTATATGTATTGCTTAAATAATATAATGCGTTAAAATAAATAATTAAAATTCGATTAGGAACTCTTCTCCCTCCATCCGAGCTCTTTAATTAGTCATATATTTCGTCCATATTAATTTAAATCATATTATCTATTATTACAATTAGTTGAAAATTTGTAAACACATAAAAAAGTAAAATTTAGTGGCGGTGGAGGATTATCCATTACACCATATCATCCCATTTGTGTCATAAGATGCGACAGAGAAAAATAAACCGAGACAGAGAAAAAACTGTCTTGTGAGGCAATCTATTTGGAAGCCTATATACAGCAGTGGATTGTGCAAGACGATTTAATCGACGAAAAAAAAACTTTATCACGCCTGCTTATAGCACAGGACACTGTAGTACAATGGAGTGTCTTTGACATGCCGAGTGCCCCGCAACCCACACACGCTACTCATGTCTGATGTTGGACACGATAACAAAATGGTTGGTAAAATGTTGGACCCGATAACAAAACGGTTGGTAAAACAATGCATGAAGCTATTCACTTATTCGACTTCAATTTTTTCTTCGGCTCTGACAAATTTAATCGGATGTATTCTCAACGCTTTATGTCTGACTTACAATTATTGTTCAAACTTATTGACCCGTCTATCTCTTCCAACTACTGTTCCCTCGAGGCAACAAAAAATATACACCCTTTTGTTTCAGTGAACTGAGTGGCGACCGAGCAAGTTGATTGCTTTACGCCACACATACCTACTTCAGAACACTCTACACTCAGGCATCAGTTGTTTGGCATATAGATAATATACAATTACATTGCCATTACAGCCTATCGGATTCCACTACTGTACATGGGTCTACCTTATAGATTCCTGGATATTGGCCGTAGTTGTCAACCTGGGTAAGTGAATTGGGAAATATAGTTTTTTTACTAGATTGCTGCCTAATCTTTATATATATAAATTACGTGTCACGTTGTTTGTCCGCGATGGACTCCTAAACTACTTAACCGATTTTAATCAAATTTGCACACCGTGTGCAGTTTGGTGCAACTTGAGAGATAGGATAGTTTTTTTTGCCCATGAGTGACCTACAACTTTTTTTTTTGCGAATTTGAGGATTTTTAATAGAACATGACAGGTTCACCGAAAAAAGCAGAACAACTTCTGATTGGCAAGCTATTTTTATATATTAATAAATTAAGGAAAAACTTTGTATCCCTTTTAAGCATTTTTGCCTGCACGGAGGGGTGTAAGATTTGACATAGTTAAAGTTTATAAAAAGAAGTGCAGAAAGCAATTTTTTAAAATATATGTTACAAATATAATAAACTAAAATAAATAAAACATACATTTGTTTACGTTCATACTGTCAATGTCACAGGTTAGCAGGCAGGCAAAAGGTTAATAATAATAATGGTTTATTCTATGTTTTGTATATCAGATTTCTTTTTTTTACATTAATGTAAAGTTTAAAGTAAAATAAAGCTAGCTTGAAACTAAAAAATTAAAGAATCACGTTGTTATTTCGACCAGAAGGTGACCACTGTAGTTTTAATAATTTTAAATATATTGTTACGAGCTTGAGGTTCTTGACAATAAAAACTGCCGATTGAATTACCGAAATTAACACTTTAATTCACTTTACACTAATTAAAATTTAAAACACTAATAATTAATCACACTAATTCACTTTATTCCGCTACGAAGCTTCGCTTGTTTCGCCAAATTCAATACTTCCCCGATCGCACCTTGCAGCGCCTATATATACAAATTAGCACCGAAACATCCAGAACATTCAAGTAAATTCGCGCAAGGCGTCGAAAGTTCGAGTGTCGGCTTCTAGAAGCTTAGTTCTTCGTTTCGACACTTGATGGCGCTGTCGGTTAAAAGATTAGTGATGTCATTTTCTGGAAACTTCCCCCCGCTCTCGTCCCTGATACTACATGACGTCAACTTAGGCGCGCAAAAATATTTTAAGCGAAATATTCCACTTAGATTAGTTTTTTCTTTTCTAGTTAATTAAGATGATAGAATAGGATGTTAAAAAATTATTTTATAGCGTGGAGGTATTTAAAATACACATATGGCACTGGGACAAATATTAACTGGTACGCCATATGAATAGCTCCTCCGTGCGTGATATGAATCCCCAGACCGCATCGTTTCCGCCTAACACTTTGTTACTGTGCTACGGATCTGTTGCAATTGCATTAGTGTGGGTCAGGGGGAAATTAAGATAATAATCTACTATAAACTAAAATACAGACAAATTTTCCTCTATCAAATATCCTAGATTATATACCGTAAGGAAATTCTACTTGGAAAAATCGGCCGCGTTTTTATTTAATTGATCGCTGCCCAAATGCTTGCGGTTGAGGTAGGTAAAATTAAACTGTGAGCAAGTTGAATTGGTACTTTTTGCATTTTTTTAAGTATTCATATTTTTACATTTAACTAAATTAAAATCTAGGGTTGTAATTCTTTTATTTTACTTAATTAAAATACCACAATGTAAGTTTATAAGATAATAGCTTAGACTTTCGTCCAACTACTGGGCTCAAGTTTTCTCTTATATCTGAAAATATACTACCCACTAGTCTACTAGTCGGAATTGACGGGCTGCAAATGTCTTCTTCAGTCTAAAAAGGAAAGATGGACAATACACAACGTTAATTTTAAGTGAAATCAAGTCGATTTCCAACTAAAAAAAAGTTAACAATATTGAAGAACCCTAAGTCGTAGTAAAATTCAATGTTAAAATACTGATGGAAAGTGGCTATGGCGGCCAATGAATATCTATAACTAACTTCAAACAATAAAGGCTACGGATGCATTGTCACCACTGAGGGGCAAAGATGGAATGCTACGCATCCTCTAATTTTACTGGCTCTTGATACTCACATCAGAACACAACCGTGTAGGCACTGCTGCTTGACAACATAAATAGGTAAGAGTGTAGTACCTATCTAGATGGCACCCTAATCAGAAAAGAAATCCTACCAACTAGGGGGTGGCTTTAATATTATATACCTATTTATGTTTCACAAGCTATATTCTTTTGAAAGTTAGAGCCGCAAAGGTTTCATTACTGTTTATCACATTGGATACTTCGATAAGGTAAGGTAAGGTATTTGGCCCATTTTCAATATATTGTCAATTTGGTCGATACACATCCGTCTAAGGAATCCTTTGCCAACTCTCACTTCTGCAACATCAACTTGATTTGTTGCTCTTTCTTTATTTATTATTTTAACAAGGTCAAACCACCGAAGTGATCCTTTCAAAGTGCTGGTCTCAATGTCTTGTTGCAAACCACACTAATCTCATGTAACATCATATTATACCCCGCTATCCTACTGGATGACTATCATGTCATGTAATAAGCTTTTAGTTAGTTTTAGTATTATAAATTACCATACGTGCTTTTTCTGACATATTCTGACCTCATAAAATACAGTAAAGAGCCCAATTTACTCCATGTTCAGTCGTTTTTTAACCTTGTCATGTCTAAAAACACCCCTGTTAAACGCACACCTTAGATACACAAACTCATCCACTCATTTAATCAACTCCTCTTATATTATTATTTCGTATAACTCTTTAATTTCATTTCTTTTAAACAACATCATTGTCTTTATATATAGTTTATTTTCATTACCCTTCCTTATAATGATATATTCATCAATGTAAAAATTATTTTCAACTCGCCCACCGTCTACATAAAAATGAATTTGTCGTCGGAATACAAAGGTCAATTGACGGCTAAGTCATCCATTCTTAACTTAAATTTTTAAACTTTTGAGGCTTACAAACAATTGATCATAAACAGATTAAATAGTCACAAGAAAGCTACATGACCTTGTCCGACATATTTATAAATACTAAACCAGTACCAGTAGGCCCTGTTTATCTTGAAATAGACACCTATAAAGAGATGACAACCAAGCACTCAACCCAAAACTAGGCCAGTGTTTACCATAAAGCTGCCCTATCTACACTCTTAAAAGCCTAAGGTTTTTGGCCTAAAACTTCTGTGTTCATGCGCATAGATAAGACCTTATCCGTACATCGCATCCATGCATTACTACCTATGAAAATCCACTGCTGAGCATAGACCTCACTCGTAGATTGCCTCATACTCGTATCCCATATGAGGCAAGCTACCTTATCTTATCCTTTTCCATAGTTACCACTCTTGGTTGACGGATGTGCTACCGCAGTTTATTTTTATCAGGAAAATATTGCTTCCCATTTCTTGTTTTAGTTTCACTCCGTAGCCTCTTACGACCCTATGGGAAGATTAAGTGAAGTATCCAGTTTTCACATAGTAATTTTTATATACAGAGAAAAAGGTTGCGTTGTAACCTCTGATGACTAAGAATGAATGCCTCAAAAGACAAGTGCACGCATTGCTGCCTGGTGGTAGAAATAGGTAAGGGGCTGGTACCTACCAAGACCGACTTCTAGGTAGCAAGGTCCTACCACCTAGTAAAACTACCGCTACCACGCACCTGATAGTACGACTACGTACATACAAAACAAATTTTTAAGCTTTGCTTGCCAATGGAGCGTATTTAAAAAAATCCATGACCATACCGTTATCGCTTGAACGAATCGTTATCGTTACCGTTACAGCCTAAAAAACTGACGCATTTGTAATTATTTAGTATTGCCAAAAACTATAATTTTTACAGTTATAATTTTTTACAGTTTTTTCCAACTACTCAAGTGTGAAACTGTACAGTTACATTGATCGCTCAGATCGCTATGGAAAAAAATGTTGTAAAATCCTGCTTATAGGCAGAGGAGGAAGAAAATAAAATTCCACGAAAAGAAGATTCTGGATTCATCATATTAATTTAAAAAGGCATTTGTATCGAAAAGTATTTTTTAGATATTTGCATTTAAGACTAAGACTAGAATTCCATACAAGAATTTCAAGAATTGCTACATATACCTAAATCTTAAGCCTCTCTCTATGGAACACTCAAGATTTAGAAAGCGAATTGAACCAGTGAAAAGACTTGTATGTTTGGGGTAAGTAATTTTATTTCTAACTAAGTAATCAAATTTTATATGTGGTAGAGCCATGCTGCAGTTATATTAAATGTATAGTTGTAGCACGAATGGGTCGGCTCGATCGGGGAAGGACCACGCTCTAACAGAATACCAGCGTGAAATAGTAGCATAATGCTGCCAACTCTCACTTCTGCAATGCTGCTGTATTTTGTATGGTGAGTGTAGAGAACCGGAGACCCTTTTTACTGGAAACGAGGCATTCCATCTTAGTCCTCACGGGTGACAACGCATCTGCATTTTGATTCGTAATCGAGGATAGATGTAGATATCTATGGGCCAAAGCAACCACTTAACATCAGGTGGACTGTGTGCTCGTTTGTCACCTTATCACCATAAAATCGGGCGTATTTGCATTTTTGAATTAAAGTTAATCAATTTTTTTATTGTATTTAAATTATTTTGTCGCCCAAATATTTATATTGATAATCTATGCAAAAAATGTTTCTTTCAAATTATGTATATATATTTATATATGTTTGTATAATATGTATATGTATATATGACTATAATAATTACGTATTAGATAAAAGTTATAAAAAAGTCTTGTGCGACGATTCCTTGTTGCCTAAACAGTTATGAAGGAAAAATATATTTCGAAACGAAAGGCGAAATCACCAGTTTTAAAGGAAAATCCACTAAGTTGACAACATTAGACAAAACTGAGTATCAGAACGTGCTGAACGCGCCGAATTATATGACGTCATCAGCAGGCGTCCTTTAAGATGCGTATACCTACAGTGCAGTTGTTACTATGTATGCTCTATACTATATTACCTATGTATGTGTATACAGCGAATTCTAAAATGCGATGCGTACCGCGCGTATGGTGCTGACAATTGTGCGTTTAGACAACCTCAAATGGCTTAGCAAGATCCTCCGTTATGTCGAAAATATTGCAGCATTAATTTTGAAATAAATATATGGTAAAGTTGAGGATTAATGTTAAGGATTATGTTAGACGAAAACACGATTTCGTAAAATTTCCTCGATAGAAAAAAAATCAAATTTTACCTCCAAAATAAACAATAAACCGCTGTTTTTCATAAAATACTTTAAATAAGATCATGAAACTTTGCATACTAACTGAACTAACTATAAAGCAGTGTTTATGTTATTTACTTTTTTTTAAATACCATTATTTTCGATGGGATATTTGCCAAAGTTACCACGCTTGGCATGCGTATTGGAAACCGAAGTATTTTATTTTTTGTGGTTATTAGGAAGACGACGCTGTACTGATTATGCCATGTACTGATTAGTTACCCTCTGCCGTCTGTTACGACACCAATGGGATGATTCGGATAGCGGATATTCTTACACCGTCACTACAAGGTCAATCCATGATGTTTATGGATCTTTCTAAATCATGGATCTTTTAAAATTATGGATCTTTTTAAATTATTGGACTCAAAAGGCTAGTCTAGTCTACGAAGGCTAGTTTAATAAAAACTTATTAAGGCCTCATCCTCCATAATGATATTTTCCTGAGTAGGCTTTGAACACTACAAATACTGAAGGTTTGTGTAATATGTAAATAGATTGATGAGGGTACGTATTTTCGCAAATCACAAAGCGGAGTGAATGTGCCTACATTATTCTAGATGGAATAAACCGATTCGCGTTTCGTCGCGTTGTTGTCTGTTTAAATTTACATAATTTATTTCACTGAGGAACTAAGTAACATTATCATATATTTATATAGTAAATATACTTCTCAACGTAGAAAATAGATTTTCATGACAATTTTGTGATAATAATTTGAAACTACATTATCAGTATGGAGCACAGGTCTAGATTAGTCAGCTCTTCGATTTAACATAGAATATATTTTGAACAGTTTGTGGAAATTACATAATTAAATTCATAGCTCTGCTTTTCTCTATCACATAACAAGACGCTAAGCGAGTATCCACTCCTTTGTTTTCAACATACCACGCGTTTGAACTAAACGTTTTGCTACGTCGTTTACAATACATACTGAAAATGTCTTTCAAGTCGATAAGGAATTGTTATTCAAAACGTATGTGTCTACATGCGGTCTAGAGAAGAGAGCTGTGTGAGGCTACGAGGCTAGGAGGTAGGATTTTATTAAATTATCGATAAAGATTAAGGTATTTAGTTATTAATAAAAATTACTTTTAATGTAAAAGTTATTGTTAAAGTAATATATTTTGTTTTAAATTTATCATAAGAAAATATTATAAATTAAAAAAAAATATGATAATACATATCATAATCATAATCATATGATTATGATTAAGAAAATAGTCATGTGTATTTTTTTATTTGAAATGTTTGTTATTAAAATATTGTTTTTTATGAGGTATGTGCATTTTTTTACCAAAAGACTAGTAAAATTTAATTCACACCAGAACTGAAGTGTAACCAACTCTATATTTAAATATTTGCTAGATTTATATGTGTATTCGTAAGTGAAAGTGTACAACGTTGAAGGAACACATCGTGAGGAATCCTGCATATCTGAAAAATATAGACATTTCGAAGTGAAATATGATATATGTTAAATCTGATAACACGCGTTCGTGGGCGGAAATTTTCTTGTTCCAAAACCCTCTTAGAAATAAGAGGAGGCCAAAGACCAGCAATGGGACGTATATAGGCTATAATATTATTTTTTAACTGAATAGTTTTTGAATAAGGATAGTCCCTGATTTTTCGTTATAAATATAATGATATGATAACAATTTTAAAAGTTTTTCACGTGGGCAAAATTCATAACCTTCCATGCTAAAACATGGAAACATGGTCAAGAGACGTGCGCAAATATTGAATGTCATGAACTCTAATGAGGTCAAAGTACAAAGAACGTATACAAAGAACTACAGAGATCATTGATACTTTAACTATACAAAGGTCTTTGCATCTCTTATACTCCAGAGCCATAGCCTCAAGCAGCCGGCAGGACGTCAGTGAACGTAGGAAGTCTAAGGTTATTTGCCGCAGCTTATGAGTGTTAGGGTAAGTAATAAACTTAAAATTCGCCGTCTAAATTTATGTTTAAGTTGGTGCGTAGCCTAATGGACTATGGACGATTTAGCATTAAAAAAGATTACTTTTTAATGCTAAATCGTCCTTATTTAAGTTTGACTGCAACCCATCGGCTAAAACACAGAAGCAAAGAAAACTGAAATAAACGACACTCCGTGGTTAAATTTAGGTATATTTGATTTGTTCTTGCCTTAAACTAGGCCTAGCTGAATGCTAGTAGATTAAGGTGCGGTTTGGCCCTGTCGACGAACCGTGTTGCTTTATGCCTTAGACCATTGTAGCCGTGAAAATTTATTGACATAATATTAAATAAAGGTAAAGGTAAAAATTTAGCAAATGAATATTGGGTCGAATATTAGCATATGGACAAAAATTAATTATAGTTTAGCAAGCTAATCTTAAGGTTATTTATCACACTATGATTAGTCGCATATACTCCATATAGAAATTCTATAGGTAACAGTAACAAGAAGACAATGGAAGCTGACTGATTGAGGGTACGGAATGCGTCACTAAAAAGTGATAAGTTCAAATTCTTCATTTGACTACTCTTGTAAACCATATAAGCGTGTTAAGTTTAGTTGGAATTATTAACGGTAATTTTTAAGTTGTATTAAAGTCCATAGGATTCATAGATTCGGTAAATGTTTTTGTATTTTATACATATTTATTATAAGTAAGACTTTAATAGTAATTTGCATCCTCTAATTTGCATCCTATAAATTCGCAGAAATAATGAAAGCTACCAGACCTCCGATAGTAAGTAAATTTAGTAGTTCGTAAAAATTGGTTATAATAATAATTTACTATCGATTCGAAGAACAGTATGGGATAAACCTCTGATACCATATAGTTCAAGCTCATCTTGTATGCGGCTTGCAATGCGCGAACTTCCTTAAAACTTTCCAATATGGCCCCAAAATACTCAAATTTTACCACAGTATTAACTTACTGCCAGAACTTTCCTTTAAACTAAAAGTTGTTGTTTATATGAATTTGTGATAGAAAAATATGATGCTGATCATAAAATACTAGTTGTTGAGAAGCATTTCCCAAAGAAGTAAAATATAGGGTATAGATTTACTCTCATTTTGTTTTGGTTTCACAGGTATTCATTTCACTTTTGATTTTTTTTTAAAATTGCAGGTTTAACCACCCGCCGTGTGATGCTGGTGTATGAATCCATTACAACGTTTCGTCCTATGGGTTTCGTCAGAGTCAATTGTGAGAAATTCCAGAACAATATAATGGCTTTGCATAGATTGCAGTATTTATACCGATGGTTACATCTAGTTTGCACCAGATTTAAAACACCGAGATGGACGTCAGGTTGCATGAGTCTAGTATGTACCTAGCTATAGTGTCTTTGGAATCTTGATGTCTGTTCTTTCGAAACTTGGTTGTTATAAATATTTATCACAAGGAATATCTTTTGTGAATTGCAACGAGTCTGTTAGTACATATAGTCAGTCTATCTGTGTGTCGATCTGTCTGTCCGTCTGTCAGGGCAAATTTTCAAAATGGTTGAGCTGATTGCAACCAAACTTAACAAATTGATAAAAAGCATTGTCAGAAGTCATCTAGGCTGTATTTTATTCGATAAACTATGAAACATTTTTATGAAATTGATAAAACAAATAGTTATTGATGACTATTTAGAAAATATTGTTGCACGCCATAATTAATGCCCGGTAAATCGTGAGTACCCACTAGCGCAGTCTAGTATCGAGTAGCAAAACTAGGAGAGCTTTCTAGAAAATCCCATACTTGAACTTTCTACACCTAGTCAGTCTTGACTGGTATGCACTCAAACATTCTAGATGTTTCAGTAGAAGAGGTCCTATATAAGGCCTTACCGGCCGCTTGCGGACCGCGACCGAGGCAGTATTGAATCAGCTACACAAGCGAATACTTAGAAGCGATATAATTTTGAACTAATCAGTGGTGCAATTGTGTTTTGTTGTTGGTGTGTTTTACGTTGTAATTGGTGTTTGATAATTAAAGTGTAAATCACGTACGAACGTGCGAACGTAGTCACAAACCCCAAGCTCGTAACAATTGGCGTCAGAAGTTGGATAAAATCAGGGCAGAGCCCCGCATGCCGAGAGAAGGGCTAAAATATTACCCGAATCGCCCTGGTCTTGGGTAGGCACTGTGTGCGACTGGACTCCCTCCAGCCACGAATCCATCAGCACGATACGCTTGGCACCTTGGATTGGGTTAGGGTAGGAAAAATACGGTGGGATAAAAGAGAAGAAGAAGATCATCTGAGTGTTTCTGTTCTGTCTGTTTCCTATTGAATGAGACGAAATAACAGGCGACAACCACGTGAAGGAAGAACTCCTCAGACTTGCCCTGGGGATCGGACGTACAGACACGACCTGCGCTCTTCCCTAGAGCCATTCACCAAACTGCTCGCCAGACAGGAGAGCAGAATAGGTGTTAATTTAGTCTCACTGGTAATGCCAAAAAGTTCGGAGTAGACTAACCCACGCCCGAAGCGATATAACTGTGAACTAAAAAGATCAGATTTAAAACATAAATATTTATATTACCAGATTGAAAAAATAAACAACTGAAGATAGTCGATGGATACAGGAACAGCAGAATTATACTTACTTTAAATTTTCTGTGGAGAAGTTTTACTTCTATTCCAATTTAAGCTATGTGGTGTTAATTATAATGAAAGATTATAGGTATAAAATGTTTTAAATTACGATCTTGCCCTGTTTACAAGAATAGCGCGAAAATACTGGGTGTTTAATTAGGTTGAAACCTTACTAATGAAACCACATCTGAGAATCAATATTGAGAAAATTCAATTAGAATTGAAATTCAACAAACTTTAGAATGAACTTTGATTTGAGTTAATAAGGTTTTACATTACAATAAAACAAAATTGATTGGTTATTTCGTATTTTACAGTTAATATGTATGTATGAAAAAATGTTTGTTCGTACTTTGTTAAGTTTTGTACCAAGAATACATTTAATAAGTGGGAGACGTCATTTAATTCGTGTTATTAACAACCTTTACTTGGTTTATTTAATAAAATATTATAACGTGTTGAGGAATTCATGGATAGTTTAAGAATATTTGGCAATTTGGATGTGGATAGATGATATTATACTTACTTTTCAAGCTTTGATGTTTTTAGTACTGCTTGTAATTTATAATGTATATTACATTATTACGCATTAAAGCTCTTTTGGCAGGATGCAAACAAAGTCTATCTTCATTACGTATTCTTGCCTCTGCGTTACTTAATCACAAAATCGTATCTGCAAAAGTGGATTTATTCTGACAAATGAGGCTATTTCAAATTTATACAGTGAAATATGAATAGAAATAGCATTTTGTACTTGAAGAATAGTAGCTTACAGCTGTCCCTGATTTTTATTATAAACATAGCACTTATACAGCATTTTTGAATCATGAGTTCTGTTACGAGCTTGGGGTTCGTGACAATAAAAACTGCCGATTGAATTACCAAAATTGGCAATATTGAAAACGTTAGAAAGACAACAAACTAACATATCAAATATTATATTTCCATTTTGTATAATAGGCCATTACTAATTAAAATAATGTTAGTTTTCGCATTTGAAATATGAAGTAAAGTAAATAAACAAGGATACATAATGGGAATTTACATTATATAAATGTATATAATATTATGTTAATTCTTTGTTTTGTTAAACAATTAAAATGGAGCAATCAAATCTTTAAACATCTACATAGTTTACAAAAACAGAGAAGGCATCAACGAATATTATATTTATTTGATCAAAGCAACTTACCTGTAAATGTCCTTCAATCAAAATTATATGAAGTTGACGCCGCCTCTGTCCCTACCCTGCTTTTTATCCATCCTTAGAGTTTGCTTGCATTTTAATTATTTTTTCCAAATTCTAGTGGATATAAAATCACAACGATATTTTACAGTGTTGCCAGTGTTATTTTTCCCCCGGAAGGTTAAAACTCGTGTGATTCGGTCTGACAATTCATGACTACATAGTATACAATACAAACACAGAAGAGGCGTCAACTTCATATAATTTTGATCGAGGGACATTTACAGGTAAGTTCAATCGCAGGCATCTTTTTCATAAAACTTTTAATGAAATTAGGAAGAAATTTTGTGATAGAGAAATAACTTATTTAATCTAACTTGGAACAAAAATGTTGTGATAGCATCTCAAACTCATCAAAACGGTATTTAATCAAATACCGTTTTGATATCGATTAAGATATTTTGATCCTGATGGTGTTTTACTAAGCATATTGTGGCAAACATTTTCAGTACTAATTTTATTTCAGTTATATTTCCTTAAACATAGCTCTAAGAGCTAATAAATTTAAGAGTCTATAGGCCGATCACACCTGTTTTATGACCTATAACAGATTGATACAGTGTTTCTAAACTAAATAAATGCTTCGTTTTATCGTTTATAAATTGTATAAAAAACCGCATTTAATATAAAGTAGTAGTTTAACAACTTAAGAACCCCTAAAGTATGTTCACCTTAAGCTATCTTAAGTTGTAAACAATAGCTTGTAATATAAAATGTTTCAAAGTTGAACAGAAAGTCAAAAATATATAAATTTGATCTTTATAAAGTTCTTTTTGAAAGCGCAGAAAGCAACGTGGTTGAGCGGCGGGCCTTAATGTTGCCGAGTCACTATCCCCCCGGCTTGAAGGATCTCCTTCAAAAATAACTAAAACAACTAAAGCTAAGATCAAACTAACAAAATAACTAACTAACGCTAAGATTAAACCTAAATTTCGACTACAATTTCTAATCTAGAAAGCTAATTTAAACTATGGAAGGGGCAAGGGGCGCAAACGGACAAACGGACGCATGTAAGACCCAACCGTGGTCCTAACGCGAGCTACCCGTTGGAACCGGGAAAAACCTCTTCGACAATCCCTAATGGCCAATGGAGAGGCTGCGTATTCTCTTTGGTGAGCACAACCACAGTTCCGACAGTTAAAGGTTCAGCTGCTGTGTTCCATTTTTGCCGAGACTGTAAAGTATGCAAGTATTCCATCCTCCATCGTTTCCAAAACGATTGCACCAACCGGTCTAATAATTTATGGCGTGCGGAAATGCTAAGTTTGTTCTCGTCCATATCTACGGCGGGCAAATACTTCAAAGGCGTTAAATTAAAAAAATGTGATGGAGTTAGAGCCAGCGGCTCTGAGGGGTCACTTGACAAAGTAGGCGACTATTCATGATGCACTCAATTTGAGCGAGCACAGTACTTAGCTCCTCGAAGGACAAAATTTGATCTCCTATTACTCGGTATAAGTGACTCTTTAGACTCTTAATATTAGTCTCCCAATTGCCCCCAAAATGACTCGCGGCTGGGACTTTCAGAGACCACTCGATGCGGTTCTCGGCTAGAATGTGAGCGTACTCCGAATTATAATACTTGCTGGCTAAGAGCTCATGTAGTTCTGATAAAATACGTTTCGCACCGACGTAGTTCGTACCGTTATCCGAATACAATTTACTTACAGGACCACGGCGGGAAAGAAATCTTTTAAATGCACCCATAAAGCCCGATGTGCTTAGATCACCAATGAGTTTTATATGCACCGCCCGAGTAGTTAGACATACGAAAATGCAGACGTAAGCCTTTGTGGATCTAATACCACGCCCGCGAGTGAGCGTGACCTTAAACAGACCAGAAAAATCAGATCCGGTGTGCGTAAAGGCTTTACGGATTGTATTACTCGACAAGACCTAAGGTCCGCCATTTCCGGAAATGACGGCTTGGGACGTACCCGAAAGCAAGCTATACATCTGTGCACCCGATTGCGGATTAAGTTACGTGTGAAAAGAATCCAATAATTTTGACGTAAGATTGATATCAGCAAGTCGGGGCCAGCGTAAGAATTCAATTTAAGATGGTAATCAACAAATAATTTCATGATATGGTCTTTACGCGGTAAAACTATAGGGTGCCGTTGGTCGAAACTCAACTGCGAGTTGGACAAGCGCCCACCTACCCTTTTTTTTTATTTTTTTTATTTTTTTTTTTGCGGATGGAAAATCATCTAATGACCCCTTTCGCTCAGGGTGGAGCGTAAGGGAGTGTCAGACTTTTACTGACTAAAAACCATCCGTGTTCCTTCAGTGCCCTTACGTTCCGGAGCCGCGGTATCTCTTTCGAACAGCCCGCAGCCCCGGCAGGCGTCGGCCCTTGCGGGCCCCTTCACGCTGCTGACAGCTCTTTGAGGCGCGCGTGGAACAAAACGCGCCGTCGACACGGCCTGTGTCATTAGACGGACGGACGACGAGCTGCCCATTGCTCGCCGTCCACAGGCCCGCGCCTACGGTGGCCGGGGGCCACGACGTAGCCCCCGACGCCCGGGGCGTCTCCCGCGGCGGCCGGGGAGGAAAGCTGCTGCTCTCTCCTTCTCCCGCTCCGCCACCTCCTTCGCTAGCATCACTGCTTCGCAGAAGGTGGTGACGGCATCCCATTCCGTCTCGCTCCGGACCATGGCTTCGACCAGGGCCGGACGCGAGAGGTCCCGCCGCCTATCGCCGCTACGAGGACACGGCGGTGCTCCGCCCAAGCAGGGCACACCTCCACGGTGTGTTCCACCGTGTCCTCTGGTCCATCCTCGCAGTGGGAGCACCCGGGCGTTTCCTCCCGCCCGATTCGGTGCAGGAACCTCCCGAACACACCGTGTCCGGTGAGGACCTGCGTCAGGCGGAAGGTGAGGATGCCGTGGCGTCTCTCAAGCCACTCCTCAAAGAGGGGTCTTACCGCCGCTATAGTGGCGTGCCCAGCACGGGGTTGCGACAGTCGCTGTCTCCATGTCGCCATGAGATCGTACCGGAAGTCTGTCCGCTGCGCGACAGGTTTCCCCACAGCACAGTGCCTCCGCACGCCATTCGTGCAGGCGCGCGAGGACTATCGCCTCCAGATCCCATGGCGGCAATCCGGCAAGGAGGCTAAGCGCCCACCTATCCTGACGATCCCATCTTGTAAAAATGGCTTAAGGCGTTGAAAAGCGCGACTACAAGTTCTATTCGACTGTAATCTTGTAATTTCCTCGGAAAAATGTGCACTTTGAAGTTTACGCAATACTAGCAACTCGGCATAGTTGTAATCGTATGCTAAGATATACGAACGTCGCGGTAAAAGCTTCGCGAATCGACAAACGTAAATTACGCTACGCAATAATTTCGACCAAGAGGAGAAGCGGTTCGCCAAAGTAATGATTGGAGAAACCTCGCTCGTAACGCTCGCCACCAGAGCGTGCCTCTTCTCTTCCGGTGGTTGTGACACTGACGAAGGGTCGAAATAGGTTATTGACCGTTGCGAGGGTTCCAATTGAACCCAAGAAGGTCCGTGGAACCAAAGCGGATGGTCCATTATTTGCATCGGGGTGAGTCCACGGGATAGACAATCGGCAGGGTTTTCCGTACCGGACACGTGATAAAAGTTCCGCGTTCCTAACTCGTCTTGGATCTTGGCCACTCGGTTCGCGACAAACGTATCCCAACGGTGGGGTGAGGAATGAACCCAACATAAAGCGACGGTTGAGTCGGAAAAGGCAAATATCCTTTCTATGTGAACTCTGTCATTACATGCGCTGATGACTGCGGTAATAAGCTTGGTGTGGACTAATATTGCGCAAAGCTCTAAGCGTGCCAGAGAAACAACCTTACGGGGGAAGACTCTTGACTTAGAGCTAATGAGGCTAATCGAATTTCTACCATTATTCTGGACGTGGAAATATACAACACCCCCGTAAGCCTTCTCGCTGGCGTCTGCAAACCCAACGACTGTGATGACGCTATTTTTATCGACGTTTATATGACGTGGTATATTAATTTCTCTTAGTAGAGGAAGTTCCTCTCTAAAACGCTGCCACAATCGAACAATGCTGTGAGGCAGCGGGTCATCCCAATCGCATTCACATAACCAAAGTTGTTTAATCAAAAGCTTAGCGTATAGTACCACCGGAGCTACGAAACCCATTACATCCCGTAATCTAGCAGCGCATGACAGTATTGTGCGCTTTGTGCGCGTTTCTGCGGGCGGGTTTACCTTAAGGTTAATACGTCGGACTCTCATCAGAATCGTCGAATTCCTTTATTGCCGAAAGACGGTGTGATAGTGGGATTGTGTCTAAAACCGGACGCGAATTACTAGTCCACTTGACAAGATCGAATTGACCCGCTTTCATGAGCTTTATAACCTCGGCGGTGGTTAGGGTGGCCTCCTCCACGCTATCGACCGAGTACACAAAATCATCCATATATAATCCACTTTCAGTTGCCCTCTTAGCTTTAGGATAAGAGGGACCGTCATCGTGGGCGAGCTGTCTCACCGTGCGTAACGCATGAAATGGGCTCGACTTTAAACCAAAGCAAACGTGGTTAAATTCAAATACCATTGGAGGTTATTTTGGGTTGAAACGATATAAAATGCGTTGGAATCGACGGTCGCATTCACGGACCCCTATGCAAAGAAACATTTGGCGAATATCGGCGGATAGTGCCATACTAAACAAACGAAAATTTGCTATTATATTAAATAAACTGCCATGTAAATTTTGCCCACTATAGAGGATATCGTTAAGAGATAGGCGAGTGCTAGTTTTAGCACTAGCGTCGAGCACTACATGTAACTTAGATGTAAGTTCGTCCTCCCTAATGACCCCGTGATGTGGTATGAAATACGACGGTGTGTCTTCGTAGTTATCTAATTTCGAAGCCACAAGTGATATGTATCCTTCCCTTATATATTCGTTAATGACGCCGTGGTAAGCTTCTTTTAACTGGGGTGAAGCGAGCATCCTACGCTCCAAGCTGTAGAGACGTTTTTCCGCCATTCGACGCGAATCGCCGAGAGATAAAACATCTCTTTTTAAAGGGTAGCGCTACACTATATCGACCGTCGCGATCACGAACGGTCGTGCGGACGTAAATTTCCTCGCATAATCTATCATCTGGGATAACTATAGGTGTACGAGCAAGTACATGATATTTCAACAGTTTAGAAAATAATGCTGATATCGCGCCTGCGCGCGCGACACGTTCACTATAATTACATTTTTTATTCATAAGTATTTTCAGTACAATAAACGCTCTCTACGGAAACGGACACAGTTTTAATTACCACATCCCGTAACGTAGAAGATACAACCTACATTAATATACTACATATCAATTATATGTAGAGGGTCACAATTCACAAAATACCCCCTACATTTTGGTCCTTCGGAAGTTTTCGACGTGAACTAAGACTTGCATATTACGTCTACAATAGTTCAACAGTAAAGTGTATTTGAAAAAAAAAAAAAAAAAAAAAAAAAAAAAAAAAGATTTATTCGTGATTCTATCTGTAGTGTCACTTTGGTTGCTGGCCTCCCACAAGCGGGTCTCACCAGCTTGATTGAGGTGCATACTACGGTAAGAGTCGCAGTCACACGTATCTGAAACCAACTATTTACAACATCGTTCTTAAACCATGGAGAACCTACTTCAACAACAGAGAACAATCATTGAATCTATCCTTAAAATTGAGGCTAACTTCAAAAAGGATTCTGATTCACGTAAGTCAGGAACATACATACAGAAAAGGTTGGATGCTTTGAATGCTCAATGGGAGGTGTTCAACATGAATCATAGTGTTCTAAAAAAACAGACAGTGACTTGGATGACGACTATTTCATCAATGATACCTACACCACCACAAAGAAGCGGTACGAAGCGATTCGTGACATGCTGACGAACTACGAGGTGAAAACTGCGGAAACTGGAGTACCATCAAGGTCTGATGAGTTCATTAGCCAACAACGCACTAATTTCCGGGCGCTCTCTAGGGTGATTAAAAACATCAACACCAAAGAGTTGACAGAAAAGTGGGAAATTTGTGACAAACTGAATTCGCTGCAGTCTCGCTGGAAACTGATCGACGAGCTCCACTGGCAAATCGATAACCTGACTTCTGGCGGTGATGTAGGCTACGAAGAAGAGTTTTCTGCATACGAAACCTTGTACGAAACTACAAAAAGGGATTTGAATCGTAAGCTTAACTCAGTATCTCAACAGCATCAGCAAGTGCCTACAATTGAGATTCCTTCTTTTTCTGGTAATTATACCCAGTGGCCTACATTCATGGACCTCTACTGTGAAGCCATCCACAACAATGTCATGTTGACAAAAACGCAAAAGATGCAGGCACCTCAAGGGCAAACTTAAAGGCGAGGCGGAGCGCATCGTACAGCATCTTACAGTATCAGCTGATAATTACGACACCTGTTGGGAGATACTCACCCATAGGTACAACAACCGACAACTTTTGTTTACAAAACATATACAAACCCTTATGGGACAACCGGCGTTGCAAACACAGAATGCATACGAGCTGAAGAAGCTACATGACACAAGTGTCGAGACCATACATGCTATTCACAATCTGGGCATCGACACAACGACTTGGGATCCGATCCTGGTGCACATTCTCACTGACAAATTGGACTCCGACACGTATGCAGCCTACATGGAGATCAGAAAGGCTCCGAGAGAGCTACCTTCCTTGGATGAGCTGATAAACTTCTTGGAAAACAAGTTTACTGCGCTTGAACCTGTTCAAAAGAAGAGACAGACACCTAACAAGTCAAACAATTCGACCAACAAGGAGGCAACAGCTCAATTTAAGAAGGACTTTAACAACACCAACAGGCGTAGTTTTCTTCGAGCATATCATACAAGCACAGAAAAAAATTGCCCACTGTGTAAAAACAATCATATTTTACTCTACTGCAAGTCGTTTCAAGACATGTCACCGGAAGACAAAATGAGGTCAATTTCGCAACTACATATTTGTCGCAATTGCCTGTACTTACACAACGACAATAAATGCAACTCCAACAAAAGATGCCGCGTGTGCAAAGAAGCACACCACACAACATTGCACGATATTTACCGCAAAGTTGAAATCGCGGTCTCAAATAACGTTATACCTAGCAACAAGCCACATACGTCACAGCAAAAGGCAAACCACGTGTCTGGAAATTATAACGAAGTCCTACTAGCGACCGTTCAATTAAAGGTGATGGCAGCTGATGGATCGACTGTTCAATTGCGATGCCTTCTCGACCAAGGATCACAGATAAATCTAATAACTGAAGATGCTGCGCAACGGCTGGGACTGCAAAGACAAAATCGAAACGCCACAGTCTCAGGCATAGGGACGTCAGCACATCATAGCA
The DNA here is from genome assembly GCA_907164705.1 of Parnassius apollo. Lineage (NCBI taxonomy): Eukaryota > Metazoa > Arthropoda > Insecta > Lepidoptera > Papilionidae > Parnassius > Parnassius apollo. Next base: position 3,035,146 of record CAJQZP010000196.1, read on the forward strand.
ACGGAACCGTACGGTTAGACTGTGAGTCTTTGTACGGAGGCCATTCATTTACAATCGAAGCCATGGTAATGGCCAACATGCTCAGCAACCTGCCTAATTACACCTTCGAAAAACAAGACTGGCCACATATTCAGAACATACAACTGGCGGATCCCGACTTCAACATCTCGAGACCAGTGGACGTTCTGTTAGACGCTGGAGTGTATGCTGACATAGTAATGAGTGGTATGCTACGAGGACCCTCACACGCACCCATGGCTCAACAGACAAAAGTGGGCTGGGTACTGCTGGGCAATATCAAAACCTTCAACTGCCACGTGCTCATTAATCTTGACGATGTATCTCGATTTTGGGAGATGGAGGAGATAACCGAAACCAATCACAATCTAACATCAGAGGAAGAATACTGTGAATCTATTTATTCAACCACAACAACAAGAAAAGAAGACGGACGATATGCAGTCAGACTTCCAATGAAAATAAACTACGAACAAACCTTGGGCACTTCTAAGCCACAGGCAATCGCACAATTTCGGCAGTTAGAAAAACGATTGGCCAAACAGGAAACATTTTCTACGTCATACAAGAAGTTTATTGACGAATATCTACAACTCGGCCAAATGAAGCCATGCACTGAACACCATAAGCCAAGCTACTTCTTACCTCATCACGGCGTACAAAAGCTGGACTCAACAACTACAAAATTGCGCGTAGTCTTTAATGCCTCTGCCAAGACAAGTACAGGACAAAGCTTGAACGATCTCATGGAGTGCGGGCCTAACCTCCAACAAGACCTGCAATCGATGATTCTACGTTGGCGAGCCTTTCAATACGTCTACACTGCAGACATTGAGAAGTTTTACCGTCAAGTACTGATACACGATGAAGATCAACACCTGCAAAAAATTGTATGGCGTGACTCTGCTACAGATCTCATCAAAGAATACCAACTGTGCACTGTAACATATGGTACCAAAGCTGCACCATTTTTGGCAATGCGCACCATAATACAACTCGTAATGGACGATGGACACCGCTATCCTCTCGCGGCAGAGATCCTTACTCACCAGCTGTATGTGGATGACCTACTTGGTGGCAGCAACGACATGTTAGAAGCACAAGACGCTCAAAACCAATTGATTGACCTGTTAAAAGGCGGTGGGTTCAATCTTCGCAAATGGGCTAGTAACCACCCCAGATTGCTTCAAACTTTACCTGAACATCTCATAAGCCAGAATATGTTTGACTTCAAGGACGCAGAGAGTAACAAAACACTCGGCTTAACCTGGAATCCGCACACTGATCAGTTTACATTCAAGGCGCCACTTAGTAACACACGTGACGTCACAACGAAGCGGACATTGCTCTCTGATCTATCAAAATTATATGACCCACTTGGTTGGCTGTCTCCGGTAACAATGAAGGCAAAACTCATATTTCAACAAGCTTGGCTTGCTTCAACAAATTGGGATGAACCTCTTCCGGAAGACATACAACAAGAGTGGACAACCTTTCAACAAGAATTGCCCACTATCAATACCATCGCTTTACAACGCTGGATTGGTAACACTAAACAGCCCATCGAGTTACACGGATTCAGTGACGCCTCCGAGAAAGCCTACGGCTGCGTTATCTACTGTAAATCTATTAGTGAAGAAGGGCAACAAATTATCACGCTGGTGGCGGGAAAAACTAAGCTCGCACCATTAAGAAAACCCCCCGTCTTTACCACGGCTTGAACTATGCGGTGCCCTACTACTGTCTCGACTTATGAAAAAGGTCATAGAGTCAATAAACTCACAGATTGTAACAATACATGGTTGGACAGATTCTATGATCGTGATGGGTTGGTTACAAGGGGGGCCTTCAAGATGGACTACATTTGTGGCTAATCGCGTAACACAGATCACTGTCATCATGCCATCGGGATGCTGGAGGCACGTCAAGTCTGAATATAACCCAGCAGATTGTGCCAGCAGAGGCCTAACTCCACTACAACTGGCGAATCATCATTTATGGTGGGGACCTATTTGGCTAAAAGACAACGATCTCCCACTTCAAGACCAATTCCACACAACTGTTGAAGAGAAAAAGGTCAAACAAGTTTGCGTGTCACAAAGGTCGATGCCATTAATCGGAGAACTTTTAAACAAACACAGCTGTATGGCACGCGTAACTCGAATCCTAAGTTGGATACTTCGGTTCATAAACAATGCACGTGACGTCAACAATGCCATGCGGTCATCGTACTTAGCAACGAGTGACCTGCAGAACGCACATAATGCAATTATCAAGGCTATACAAACTAATCATTTCGCCGACGACATTGCACAACTCAATAAACATCATAAAGTGCGAATAACAAGCAGCATTTTAAACTTAAATCCATTCCTGGACAAACACGAAATCTTACGTGTAGGAGGACGTCTGGAAAATGCCAACTTAAGTCAAGAACAAAAACATCCAATTATCTTACCTTACAATGACAGGTTAACGGAGTTACTGATCGACCAAGCGCACAAGAGGACCCTGCATGGTGGGGCCAGACTAACTCTATCATATCTACGCAACAGATATTGGATTATCAGCGGTTTGAGAGCAGTGAAAAAACGACTTATACGGTGCATCACGTGTCATCGCTTCAAAACTATCAACAACAACCAACTTATGGGTGATTTACCTCCTCCACGCGTCACACCATCAAGGCCTTTCCACACACCGGTGTAGATTTCACTGGGCATGTGGAGGTAAAGGCTAACAAGGGCAGAGGAATAAAGACAATGAAGGCCTACGTAGCTGTATTTGTGTGTCTGTGCACAAAAGCTCTTCACCTCGAACTTGTCTCCGATCTCAGCACAGTGGCTTTTCTGAACGCCTTGAAACGAATGTGTGCCCGCCGAGGAAAGCCCCGTCACATCTACAGCGACAACGGCACCAACTTCGTGGGCGCAGCAAGAGCATTGGAAAAACAACGAAAGGAGGCATTACAATGCTACATAAACAATGACGTCATAACTAACATGTCAGAGTGGGGCATTGAATGGCATTTTAACGCCCCTTCCTGGCCTACTGCTGGTGGACTCTACGAAGCTGCAGTAAAAAGCCTGAAACATCACCTCAAACGAGTACTTGGGGATCAAAAACTTACGTTCGAGGAATTTTCTACACTGTTGGCGCAGATTGAAGGATGTCTCAACTCTCGCCCCCTGGTGGCGTTGTCAGAGAATATCGAAGACCTTGACAGCTTGACACCAGCTCACTTCCTAATCGGCGAGCCTTCTCTAGAATCACCACTATCCGCTGAGGGTAATGACATGACCTTCTCTACAAGATGGCAACTTACGGAGAAAATGTACAAGGACTTCTGGAGAAGGTGGTCTACTGACTATCTTCAAACTCTACAAACTCGAAGCAAATGGCACTTCCCTACTAAAAACTTAGAAGTTGGGGACGTCGTTATCGTCAGAGAAGACAACATTCCTCCTGCCAAATGGATCCTGGGACGGGTGTTGGAGACTCACCCAGGTGCGGACGGCCGGGTACGAGTCGTCACACTGAAAACTAAAACAAGTAATATGAAGCGACCGATTACAAAATTGTCACGCCTTCCGTTGGATCCGTCATCTTATACAACTGCATCTTCTGACGTTGACACTACGAAGCCTGCAATAAATACACAAAGAAAACGAAGAAACAACAACGGCAAAAAACACTTCAACAACCTTTTTTGTACGTTACTACTTATATTTTCGATGTGTGTTGGACCTACTACGCAACAAATGATCAACATAACAAGGCTTAGCAGTTCAAGAGTCGTTTATTTTGACAAGGTGTCTGATGTGCAGATTATTCAAGATAAGTGGAAAATGGTTGTATACTACAACATGACGACATATTGGCGGAGTTTGGACAACATACAAAACTATGTCAACCATTTGAACACATTATGCAAGAAGGAAGCAGCCTATCTTACAATTTCATCCCAGTTTCAACACGAACTTAACGAAATTCAACACTATAACGATATCTTACGATCAGAACATGGACCGTCTCGAAGAAAAAGAGGACTAGTGAATGGAATAGGATACCTAGCAAACTCCCTTTTTGGTACTCCGGATGAGAGATTTGCCAATCAGTACGTGAAGGATATCAACATAATCCAGTCAAACGAAAATCATCTATTGAATCTCTACAAAAATCACACATCGATCATCGAAAGTGAATATAATCTTCTAAAAAGAAACGAGGAAGTAATGAACACACAATTTCGTATCATCGACAATCATCTCGCTGAAACGGAAAAACGCATACAAATCAGCCATGACAATGCTATGTACATAACAGCTACCGCTCTGGCCGTGAACTTGATCATTTCAAACATACGACAAATACAACAGCAACTCCTAGACCTAGTAACTGACGTGAAGGACGGGAGAGTTGACACCCATCTCATCAAGCCCAACCAATTTGAAGATCAGCTCAACATCATCTCCGGTCATTTACCAAGCGAGTTATCGCTACCCTGTGTGAACACACGCCATTACACGCGAAGCCTATACAAGCTGGCGCGAGTGCACGTGCGCTTAACAAGTGCATACATAATATTCGAAGTGAAGCTACCGCTAATAAACAACGAACAATATGAACTTAACCACATCATTCCTATTCCGCAAATAACTGGACACACAGAGAAAACTATAGTACTCACATCTGAATACCTTGCTGTAAACCTAAAAAGGGGACATGATAATACCCTTAGAAAACCGAGATGTATCATCATGCTTAAATCTGCAAGAAAACAAAATGTTATGTGCTATCAATCAACCTATTTACAACATTAAGGTAGCCGATACATTATGTGAAGCGCAAATATTAAACAATGGCGACTCATCAACATGCCGCACAAGAGTATTGGATTGCAACGACAGGTGGGTGCGATTACACAATCGTGGCGCGTGGCTGTTCTCCTGTTGCGAAGACTGCACGATGCGCATTTTCTGCCCAGCTGGAGTGACGTCAGAGCACTTACACGGCACGGGGATTATGTTACTCGGACTTGGGTGTATGCTCAAGGGAGAAAGCTTCATCATTCATGCTCACAACGACTATCACAGCGAGTTGAAACTAACAGGCAGTGAAGAAAGAATGTACATGCGTGAATCAAGCCTGAACCACATACTGACAGACTTTAATCATACATTTGGACCTGAAGATCATAAAGACGCCTTACAAGAGCTGAAAAACAACATTGATAAGGTCAAGGAACAGCAACAAACACTGAGTGTACAATCACTCACACATGACACACACAACTATGTGTTGTACACCGTAGTCGGATTTATTATTGTAGCCTTCATTGCATGGGGGACATTCCGGCTGAAAAGAAGATGTCAAGGCTGCAGCGTGAATCTTCGCGACAAGCCAGACCCCAACAATGTCGAGCAGCCAACCCAAGGACATTCATCGGAGCATGGGGTCTCGGACATCGATAGTGTGGATGCGGTGATCGCAACGGCTGCCCGTAAACTCAATAGGGGTTCATCGCCTTAAACTTTCTTCTTGTTTATAAAATTGGCAAGATGTACGAGCAAGTACATGATATTTCAACAGTTTAGAAAATAATGCTGATATCGCGCCTGCGCGCGCGACACGTTCACTATAATTACATTTTTTATTCATAAGTATTTTCAGTACAATAAACGCTCTCTACGGAAACGGACACAGTTTTAATTACCACATCCCGTAACGTAGAAGATACAACCTACATTAATATACTACATATCAATTATATGTAGAGGGTCACAATTCACAAAATACCCCCCTACAATAGGTGGAACGTTCACCTCCTCCATCTCCCAAAATTTGCGGACTAACGACTCGAGCGGTTCGACAGCCATACAGCAATAAGCGGTTGCCGAAATACTATCCATGATGGGGCGGAACCAACGATGACACAGCCCAAGACGGTTTCCAATGCGTAAGGCGCAGTATGCGAGGAGTTGCCCCTGACCTTATTGTGTAACAAAAGATGAGGGAAAAGCGATGCTCCAATGAGCGTGTCTACGTTTCCGGGAACGGCGTAAGTGTCGTCTGCCAGAGTCAAATTTTTAAATTCAATAATTGCCGAGGTGTCAACCGAAACGGTTGGCAGACGTTCAGTGACTTTATCTACTACTAGTGCATTTATATCAAAGTTAACATTACGATCTATCCGAGAATAAAATTTTAAATTTATATATCCCTGGGTAATTTTATTAGTACCTCCGATGCCTTTGACTACGGGACATAAAGGTGTCCTATTTATTACCAATCCTAAGCGCTGACAATATTGTCGCGTTATAAAGCTATTTTGGGATCCGCTGTCCAGCAATGTACGGACGCTTTGTTCATTTCCACGCGAATGCCTAACTTCAATACGGGCTGTATCCAGTAACACGGTTGAAGGAGGCTGTGTTCCCATATTTGATAATGAGCACAGAGCGACATCACCAGGTCGACCGCTAGAATCGTCGACTTTAGTATGTTGCTATTTTCGAAATGTAATAACGTGTGATGTTTTCTGGCGCACTTGTTACACACATTTAGCATCTAAATGCCTATCGCTTAGACAATTCAAACATAAGTTGTTTGCCCTCACTATACTATAACGTTCGCTGGGTGAATGTTTACGAAAGGTCGCACAATTGTATAAATTACCGTGTTACATAATGATTTCTTATATTTACGCGAACACTATACATTGATTAAAACTACTTTTACGGATTTTATCGCGTTTTATTCATATTAATTTTAATACCCGACGTTTCGGGTGCTTTCCAGCACCCATGGTCACGGGGGACTGAGGTGACTGACGTCCCGATGTCAAAGTTAACCCGGAGTACCTTCAGCTTTTTAATTATTGTCTTTGGTCCGATCTACGCAGAATGAACTAACTCTGTTTTGAAGTCTTGCAGTGGTATGCTTGGGTTTAGTTTTAATTTTATTATTTATAGGATCCCAAGCAGGTGGTAGTACCCAGCCTCCTTCTCTATTGAAATTAGGATGTTTTTTAATTTCAATAGCCTCACGTATCATCCTTGGTAGGAATGGATGTTCTTTCGCGAGGATTTGTGATCTATCAAATCTGATGTAATGGTTGGGGCCATCTAGAATATGATAGCAAACTGCAGACTTCCCGGAACGTTGATGCTTCACGTCAGCTATGTGTTCTTTTACGCGGGTTCTAATTGATCTCTTTGTTTGCCCTATATATGAGAGACCAAAATCACAGTCAAGCTTGTACACTCCTGCATCTTGTAGAGGAATATGACACTTGACGGATGGTAAGAACTGACTAATCTTCTTCGGCGGCTTGTAGAATGTTCTAATAGAAGCTCGCTTCAAGATGTAGCCAATCTTGTCTGTGACACCTCTGACATATGGTAGTATAGCAGGCACACGCTCGACTGTGGCCGGCTTCACTCGGTCACTGTGACGGAGGCGCGGGACCCGAAGCTTGTTGTCGTGCAGAACCTGCTTGACGTGCTGAAGCTTGAAGGTCAGGTGTTTGTTGTCACAGATCCCTCGTGCTCTCTGAAACAAAGATTTGCCCACGGTAGCTAACTGTGAAGGATGATGGTGAGATTCAGCATTTAAGTATCGGTTTGTATGGGTCTTTTTTCTATACACAGTATGACCTAAGGTGTTGTTAGGATTTCGGATGACTAACACATCTAGGAAAGCTAAGGAATTATTTGCCTCTAACTCCATAGTAAATTGAATTTTAGGGTTTATGGAATTAAGATGTTCTAAAAATGCAGTTACTTTGTCTGATGGTAAAATTGTGAAAGTATCGTCTACGTACCGCTTGTAGAACCTTGGAGTGTGCAGTAAGGAGGGCTTTCTCCTCAAAGTCTTCCATGAATATATCGGCGATAATGGGAGATACAGGTGAGCCCATCGCAACACCATCTACTTGCTTGTAAAACTCTTCCTTCCACAATAGATACCCATATGTAAGGCAATGTCTTAGTAGTACTGCATATTCTGGTGGCATGTTATTTTCATCTAGTTTCCTAGTTATAATTGAGATGCAGTCTTCAACAGGTAGGCATGTAAATAGAGACTGATCATCAAAACAGACCATGGTTTCATTGTCAGCAAGACTTAGGTCTTTTATCTCACTGACAAAATGGTATGAATCCTTAGTATGTGCTCTTGTGTGTCCTCTGAGTTGTGATAATATTTTGGGTAAGTGTTGACTACCTATCTGTATGTTGGCGAATTGATTTGACTCACTATTGGACGTAATGGAGCGTTAGGTTTGTGTGTAATACATACTAAGGATTTCAAATTTTAGCATAGCATAATTTATTATGGTAATTTAGTATGGGGAAACTTGACTCCACACAGTCAGTAAATAGTTCTTGCGGCAATGTATACGCTTTCACAACAAAATCCTAGTTAATTACTAGTAATATTCAAGATTTGTCTTCTGGCAGGTTAAAAAAGTTTATTTAGATATATTGCCCTCCCCATCGATTTCTATGCTGGCGACCTTAAGAACTATGGATTTTGCCTATAATGTGCTCTTGTATGGCTCCCTAGACTGAACTTGGTCTTAATTACCCTTTGGCATGTGTGACAGTAGGTTCGGCTAGGCGAGTTGTAGGTACGCGTCGAAGGGCTTAGGTCTCTCTTAACGCAATTGGTGTTTTAAGTCTAGAGTTTGGAGGCGGCTTTCCTCAAACGATTTAATTCTTTTAAGGATGGTATATCGCCAAGATGACCTTTTTGCAACAAGCTCCTCCTAACACTCTGGGCTTATACGGAATTGGCGAATGAGGAAATTGACGAACTTTTTCGAATACCAAAATTTTTGAAGGAGCATCCAAAGTGCCTCGCATAGAACTCAATCTAGGCTGTTGATGTTCAATGATTTTTTCTGAAGTTGCTTGTTAACAGAAATAGCATCAATGGTTCCTCTGCCAGGTCAGAAACCACATTGACTCTCTAGGAGGTATTGTTCATCTAACTCATTAAGGCGGGTATGAATGATGTGCGCTATGCGAGTACCTTATTGTCGCTGGAGAGAAGTGGTACGCGTCGGCAACGTATTTGTACCCAGAGCTGCAATCGAAGACATTTCCCTTTCCTTTGCCTACAGCTTACTAATAACAGCATACCTCCAGTCCTGAGGCAGTTTTTCCCTCTTCCACACTCTTAGAACAAGATTGTAGAGCACGTTAACAGTGTGTTTTCCAAAGTAATTGTATATTTCAGCTGGAAAAAGGTCTACTCCGGGTGTTTCGGAGTTCTGAAGACGCTTTACTGCCTTCACAAAGTCTTCAACAGTTAGTGGGTCATCTAAACGTTAGCAGAGTGGCAATTCTTTCAGCGAGTTTATATAAACCAGGTTAGCACTAAGGACATTGGGACTTAAAACACCATTAAAGTCTTCAACTCATCACTTTTATATAACTTCTTTACCTGTAATTCGATGTTGCCTGTCATTCGAATGAATTGGAGCTGTTTTTCTAACTAGTGAACTGAGAGTAGCTCGTAAACCTTCAAAAAAAAAAAAAAAACGAGTGTACTTATGACCACACGACTGACGTAAAATTTCTTTAGCACGATCTCATCTGATAATTTTCTACACATATTTAAATTTATTATTGGCTTCCTTCCATAATTTGTTCACCCGAAAATACACAAAACACGCACTTTAAAATGAATTTAAAATTTTATTCAGTTTAAACGTAGAATATTTAATCGTATTGAACGAATTTGTTACCAAACTTACTACGGATGCGTGCTAGTGGTGGTACGGGTGCTCACCGCTCTCTGCCTGTCGCAGTCAAGGTGAATTCGTAGGGAAAGAGGCTCTAAATGAGGTACTTTTACTATTTTTACTTTCTAATTAAAAACATTCTGAGTCAGTGAACTATTCAATACGTCATTTTCTTTATTTGAATTGTAAACTTCTTTTTTAATATTTTAAACACAACTTAGGTCAAAATTATAAATATATGTTTCCCGATTTTTAAGTAATCTTCATATATCAACAATAGAAATACATATTCTCACCACATATTAATTGAGTTGCTTTCTTATTTATTTATATGTAAATGAATCATGAATATATTCGGTATAAATTTTGAATTTGATTTAAACTAGTTTCTCAATGAGTTAGAGACTTTAAAATTTAAAAGAGGTAAGAGCTGGATAACAATGCAATATGAACTCTCTTGTTTGTTTGTTAGGTACAAATTTAGCAATCGATTTTAAACTAACTTCCCATGAGCTAGAGATTTGAAATTTTAAATACGGCTCCAAACTTGAAACGTATTAGAAATGGTTGCCATTTTGAATTACAATCATATTCTACTTGCTACGGATCCGTATGACATTAATTTTCTAAATTGCCGCTTATTTAACTTATTTAAAAAATACTCTAATTGCTTAATACTTTACTGTAATTACGAATTAGTGCACACCGCACCGCGTCCCACTCCATGTCATTAAAAATTCAGCCAGGTGTGACTTGGAACGATATTAAGCATAAACTTTTATTTTTATTAATAAAAAGCTAACGACGAAATTTTTGCTTTTCAATGTTTCGAGCTTAAACACAATTTATTTATAGAGTTATATAGTGAAATAAAATTGATGTGTTTGTTTGGAATGTTAATTTCAAAACAAAAGCTTTCTACTAAATGAGTATGAAGTATGAACGGTAGTAAAAAAAAAAATGTTTAAAATTTTTGATTGTTTTTCTGTCTCTATATTACGGCTAATCTCCAAAATGGCTAAACCGATTTTAATGAGACATTCATTGGCAGGTGGCTGATGTTATAAAGATTAACTTCGGCTACTTTTATTTTCAAAAAATAATAAGGTTTCCTGCGAAAAAAAAATCTAAACCTATGAAATTCCATCTCCTGTTTTATTTTTCCTCTATCATGCTGCGACACCCAAGGAACGAAGATATAGTAAATTTACAGCCTATATATGTATGTCAATTTCAGGGCACTACCTCAGTAAAGTAAGGTAAAGTTACAGCCTATATACGTCCCACTGCTGGGAACAGGCCTCCCTTCATTTCTGAGAGGGTTTTTTTCTTATTCCTCAGACATGCAGGTTTTCTCACGATGTTTTCCTTCACCGCCAAGTACGTGGTAAATCAGCACTTAAAATTGCAATTAACATTTTCATTGGTGCCGGCGGGGTCGAACTCAGGTTACTCGCGCTCTATTATGTTTACAGCGAGCGTTAACCATCTGAGCTACCACGGCTCTCACGAAGATATAGGGTAGTGGATATTCTTGCACCGCCAGTACATGGTGACGCAACTTAATACGGAAAGTATTTTTTTATAAAAAATAAGTGATAAACGAATTTTTAGTCTATATGATGGAATACCTCACAGCTCTCTATATGCTTAAGGTCCGAGAACAGCGGTGCCAGCAGTGCTATTTGACGACAGAAACAGGTAAAACATGATGGCATTACCACCAATTAAAAAACAATTATCATATTATATTAAGTTTTTGCCTTTTACGAGTGTAGCTTTTAATTTATTCTTTTAAAATAAATCTTAAACAGTTCAAAAAGTTTACTTACTTAATATTTAAAAATCATTCCGCTGAATAGATATTATATTTCATGTATGGAGGACGTGCACTTACATAAAACAATTCTAGCCTTCACACTTTAAGTTAGGGGTTCTGTGGTTTCGGACAGACTAATTGAAATATTTCGCTTGCGTCGTAAAACATAAGTTAGGAGTGAAATTAATTATTCAGGGGGTTTATTTCGAAAATTATTTAAAACCCACGGGAATGTTGCAGAGCAAGTAATATAAAACATGTTCGTGGGCTGTAAAGGAATAACGAGGGTGTTTTAATGAGGATTAGGTTTATTTTTTTCTGTATAAGGGAGCTCAATTATAATGAAAAAATCTTTAATAGATTATCTAAATTGAATCATATTCTTATTTATAGAACATGGTGGTAGAACCTCCCTTCTTAGTAAAAGTAAAGTTAACTATTTCTGTCACCAAATAGCAGTGCCCGAAGTACTGTGTTTTTTAGTCTCAAGGGTATGCATAATCAGTATAATTGTATGTCGAGACACATTTTATCTTTATCATCAAAGTTTACATGCATCAGTAGCCTACCTTGTTTGAAGTTAGTTTCAGATGTCCATGGACTGCAGTAATTACTTTTTTATGGAATAAGGGTGATAAACGAGCATACAGTCCACACATAATGGCATCATAGACATTGATCTGATATATTTCGTTCCAATATATAAAAACCAATTTTATCACCTAATAACGGAACAGAAAATCAAAACACTCATCTTTTATATATATTCTTGACTCATCTTTTATATATATTCTATAATGTCCTCTCAATGCGCCTCTAATGTAAACATTAAACTCAAAATTGCCCTACAGAAGAAAGGTCACTGATAAACGACGCGAAGATAAAGTATGTGGAACAATGTGGAATAAACATTAGAATAAGGCATTTTTTCATGTACAGATATTTGCACCACTGGTCTCATTTCTGTAAAGTAAAGTAAAGTAAAGTTACAGTCTATATACGTCCCACTGCTGGGCTCAGGCCTCCCCTCATTTCTGAGAGGGTTTAGGGCGAGGAAGTGTCCGCCGCGCTGCCCAAATGCGTGTTGACGAACTTCACATGTCTTGGAAATATTTTTTTTTCTTATTCCTCAGACATGCAGGTTTCCTCACGATGTTTTCCTTCACCGCCGAGCACGTGGTAAATCAGCACTTAAAATTGCAATTAACAATTTCATTGGTGCCGGCGGGGATCGAACCCGGGTTACTCGCGCTCTGTTATATTTACAGCGAGCGTTAACCACTGAGCTACCACGGCTCCTCTGTCTCATTTCTGTATTATAATCAAATTAAAGAAATTTTGTACATTCTTTAAATTTCTCCATATGCTTTATAAGAAATGTAATTCGACCATGAATGTTTACAGAATTTGTCATACGACAATAGGGAAGGAAGTTTCTGATTATTTTCAGTTAACTTATGGTTTTATAATTCTTTATTAACACGTTAAACGCCATTATAGAAAAAAGTTTTTTGTAAAAAAAACTTGTAATTTATGTATTTAATCAAGATATGTATGTATACTGTTTTTCATAAGAATCTGCCATAGTGTTCCGTAAATATAACAAAAAAAACCCTTGAGGTCACCGGTGCCCCCCATGGCGCTATAAAGTAATAAAAATAGTTTCCGTTACGAAGGCGCCACGCCGGTCACCGCGTCGGCCACTCACCCGCTCAGTACTGCGCTAGCGCCCGTGAAGAGAAAACGTGAGTGTTCTATGTTGCTGTAATACTTTAAGTCAAGTACTTAATTAGTGTGATATTGTGTGCAGTGAACTTCAATATTATGAACATTGCAATAAATAATTAAAAATGGAAATATTTAGCAGTAAAAATTTTGAAGAAATACAGGTGGACATGGAAGATTTTGATTTTACACAGGAAGATTTGCGGGCATTAACATTACTCGATACTAGCATTATACAGCAGAATGAACAAGATAATCAATCTCATCTAGAGTTGTCGGATTCAAACGAAGAACAGTTACATATTCCGAAAAAACGAAGACGTTTAATCATCCAAAGCGACAGTGAGAGTGAGTCTGATTCCGTTCGAAATTATGTGACAGCCAATATTACCGCCTCAGATCGTGTGTCAAAGAAATGGTCACGCCCTAGGCGTCAACAACCATCTATTATACCATTTACCGAAACTTCAAGTATGAACAAAGAATTTTCTACTATATTAAAAGAAGCAGACCCGGGAGCTTTTTATAGTCTTTTAGTGTCTGATGAAATTTTCGATATGATTGTAGAGCAGACCAACTTATTCGCCTTACAATCCTGCGAATCGAGAAATGTAAAACCTTCATCAAGATCTCATGCTTGGAAGCCAACAGACAGACATAAAATTAAACGTTTCTTTGGACTTATCCTATACATGGGTCTTGTGAGACTCCCAAAGTTAAGCTATTACTGGAGCAAAGATAAAATCTTAGGACAGACATTTCCACGTACCGTCATGAGCCGCAATAGATTCGAAATAATCCTACAGTACCTACATTTAGTGATAATGAAACCGCAAATAAATCTGATCGAATCTCTAAGATAAGACCGATTATAGATATGGTCAATAATACGTTTCAAAAGTATTATTCACCGAAAGAAGACATCTGTGTCGACGAAAGTCAGGTTCCATTCAGAGGGCGGATTGTATTTAGACAATACAATAAAAGTAAACGCCATAAATATGGTTTAAAGCTATTCAAACTATGTACTATTCCCGGGTACACCTGCAAATTTTTGTTGTATGGCGCTAAAAATATCGATACCGTAAACACTACGCCTACATCAGTGGTAATGTCTGTTTGTAGCCAAATATTAAACAAAGGCCACACTTTGGCAACTGATAATTGGTACACCAGCTTAGAGTTGGCTTACAATTTACTGGAACATCAAACGCACTTGATTGGGACTATTAGGAAAAACCGAAGAGGTTTACCTAAGGATGTAGTAGAAGCCAAACTTCAAAAGGGAGAGTTCATGGCCATGGAAAACGAGGATGGTATAACAATTTTAAAATGGAAAGATAAGCGGGACGTGATGATGCTTTCTACTAAACATTCTGATAAAATGTCAACAATCGCCAAAAAAGGGCAAACAGATTACTAAGCCGAAAGTGATTTTAGATTATAATAAGTCAAAAGGATCTGTCGATATGAGCGACCAAATGTCGTCGTATTCTTCTCCCTTACGTAAAACTGTTAAGTGGTACCGGAAACTTGGTATTGAGATTTTGTTGAATACTGCCGTAGTAAATGCATGGATTATGTTTACCGAAACTAGGAACACAAAAATGTCAATCGTAGAGTTTCGGAAATCTCTAGTAGACTATCTAACAAGCTCGTCAGATTCTCAGCAGACTAAGTCAGGAGTAACGGTATCAAGACCCAAACGTTTGAAGCACGAGTTGCTAACAAAAACTGGGACAGTGAGAAATACTAGACGATTTTGTGTACACTGTTACAAAGATATGGTAAAGCAGTTTGGACGAAAATTGGCGAAAAATAAAGCTAAAAAGGTTAATACTTTTTGCGCTCAATGTGATGGAAACCCACATATCTGTTTATCCTGTTTTAATAAGATCCATCGTTATGTTTAGTTCTTTCTAGTCAATTATTGATTTAATTTTTTCTGATTGCATTTTTATTTCAATGGTAATTTTTGTAGCATTTCCTGGATTTTTTCCTGTGTAAGAAGACATTTTTTTTAATAATGTGCATTGTAATAGCTTTAAGATTTAATGTGATTAAAAGTCATGTATCATGAAATTAGTCGCTTTTTTATTTTACCTTAAGGATATTGTACATATTTCCTAAAATTTTCTAAGTAGCCACGTCCCCTTGAAAAGGATTACTCTATAGCGCCAAAGCAGTAACTCGCATACACGAAATGTACGACACGTGTGACCGGCGGCCCAAAAATACATTTCGAATATGCCTCTCGCTTGAGGTAACCGGTGACCCCCATGGCGCAATAAAGTAAACCAGATGAGGTCACCGGTGACCCCCATGGCGTTCAACGTGTTAAGAAATACCCTAAGTACTGGTAAACTTCAATTTTATATTGGAAACAAAAAGTATTTGATATGATATATTATTTTAGTTTTTTTTATTATTGTACTTTTTTATTATTGATCTTGATCAGAATTCCACCTGATGGTAACAAGTTTCGAAGCCCTAGATGCATGCTTTGCCTTTGCGCAATAAAAGCCTGTACATTCTTGTCTTGATGATGTCCATATTGTATTCGGACGGAAAGACAGAAGCTGGCAAATTATTCCACTACTTTGCTGTACGCATTACAAAAGATGAAGCAAAACGTTTGGTTCTAATGCGTGGAATATAAGGGATGATAAAAAATAAAAATATAAATTTCTTCGCAACCTTCCGCCAAACAAATAAAATGATGTGTCTTACCTGGATTGAAGAGCACCTCCCGCCCTCCCTCAATTGCATGCACTAACTCCGTCACCACTACTCCCAGCACCACTACTCCCAACACCACTATTCCAGGCAAGACACACCATCGACGATAATACGACACGTGTTTCACCTCTACACGGGGCATCTTCAGGTAATGTAGACTCCTCGGCGGCTGACCGCTAAGACAATGACTTAGCGTAAAAGTCAAATCAAAGTCAAAGCCGCTAAATAAGTCAATATCGTAAGACGCATCCAAAAATTTCCATATCATCGTTTTATTTTAAATAACTTTTAAATTCTTCGACGTATCAACTCAAGACCTGATAAACAATTTTGTGCACTTACAAAACTGCGTCGAATGACGCCAAATAGTTCAAAATCGAACGAGGTAGCGTTTCAAGCTGGAAAAAAGCGGGAATTTCTAGGGTTCACCTACAGGTCAATCGCTTTTTTTCTAGGATGAAGGTGACAAACTAGCACACAGTCCACTTGACAATAAGTGGTTGCAGTGGCCCATAAACTTCTACATCCATCCTCAATTACGATTATAAGAATAAGAAATGTTTATTCAGTTACAAAAGTACACAGATAATGACTTAGTTACTGTAATGTTAAATATTTTATAATTATTTAAAAAAATTAAATTTTTTTAAATAATTTCCAACAGTATCACTGGGATCCACACTAGGATTCCCTGTGTCTTGGAGAACAGTCTTCCTATTTATCTAGATCTTAATGATTAGCCTTAGAATCAAAATGCAGATGCGTTGTCATTAGGGAGTACTAAGACAGAATGCCTCATTTCCAGTAAAATGTGTCTCCGGTTTTCTACACTCACCATATGAATAATTAAATAAACCTACTAAATAATTAAATTACAACGAAAGATATTTTTGCATTGAATAGATACAGGTAAATGTTGTGTATTTGATTTTATCTTTTAGAATTTAAGATTTTTGCTCATTACACAAAAATAAAATCTGATGTTTTATAAGCTTGGACGAGATCACTATCATCATCATGACAGCCCTTCACAAGTCAACTGCTGAACATGGACCTATCATAAGGACTGCCACAAAGCACATTCCCATCATCTGTATTCATCGACTTCTTGCATCTCTTTTAGGCTACCTCTTCATCTAGTGGGGGCCACCTAACACTCCGCTTACCGGTTGAGGCTGCCACTCGATACCTTATAAAATTAAAGTCATACAAAAGTTCATTCTAATCCTTATTTATATATATGCATACATGTACAATATTCAAAACACAAGAAAATAAAGAGCCATCCAAAAAGTCGTTAAAGCATGGAACTAACTGCCTTCAGATGTGATTTCTGTACAGAACGTTAAACAATTTAAGAACGGATTGGACAGAAAATTAAAACAGAACAATTACACTTAACTACATTAGCCAACTGCCTGAGGAAGTCTCTAATTGTTCATTCAAACTTATATAGCTCAAGGACCCTCTTCTGTCACCGGCACTGCGTCTTTATGAGGCACCGAGTTGAATGCCTTACTGTAGTGTATACAGGCGGAGTAGGAGAAGTTTTGACTGTTGCACTGAATTACCTTGCCAAAAACCGCGTCAATGAGGAGTGGTTCCTTGGTAGTGTAGTGTGGCCCCAACGTTAATATACATTAGTATTAAGTTAGAATAATTAAGCATTATAATTTAATTTTTAATACCAACAACACGTCCCCTTCATTGACACATTTCATACACTACATGACGACCCTGCCAGCAGCACACTGCGCTGCTGAAATGCAAACGAACCGCCGGGTTCTAAATATAGAAAAAAAATAAAGGGAAATAATTAAAGCAATTTAAATATATTAAAATATTATATTATGTGACAAGAAAATGACAAAGACGAGAAGAGGCCACAATAATATTTTTAGAACCTGACTCAAAAATGAAAACTGGCAAATTAATTGATAAGGGAAGTTGTATTTTAGCAAACATCACCCAGAAGAAAGTGAAATTTGAGCCGAAAAGAACAAAGAAGAAATTAAGAGGTAACTTTGCACCCGTGCGATTTTAATTCTATTTAAAACTTTATCTATCAATTTAAGGTTGTTTTATGTTCTTTTCGTTATTACACTTTTTAAATTTATGTATTATTTATTCTGTATTTAATATTATATAATTAAGTTGTTAACGATTCAGTAGCTTTTTTAAATTACAAATACACTAATACACTTCTATTAATGCAAAAGTCGGTTTTATATTCCCTTTAATTCAGTTATTGTTTTATAGTCATTTTATTACCATAAATTAGTATTGAAAAAAAATGATATATTCCATTTTTATATACCATTTTATATACCATTCGAATTCATGTCAATAAAAATTTTCATATTTTGTTGTGGTAACATCAGCAATAGTTTAGTTATAAAAATAGTAATAGTAATAGATTCCGTTGTTTTTTTTTTTTTGGTAGCAATTTTCATTCAAATGTATGCAATTTTGACAAAGGTCAACAAATGATTCGCTATTGTTATATCCTTAGTATCGTACCTTTGTATAAACATAAGCAAATGTCTCGAGATACATAATATGATAATATGACATACATCAGTCAAATCAGTTAAAAGATACGCGACTAACAAAACTAATCACTAATTAAAAAGGTAAAATTAGTTATAACTATATATTTTTAACCATTTATTGTTCAGTTATCATCGCATATAAGAAAAAAATTCTAAGACATGTGGAGTTCGCCAACACGCACTCGGACAGCGCGGTGGACACTTCCTTACCCCAAAACCCTCTCAGAATTGAGGGTGGCATGTGCCCAGCAGTGGGATGTATATAGGCTGTAAATATCACCTCATCACTCTATCATCTCACACTCATCACACTATTTGAAAAAAGCAGTAAAGGTTTAGCCTATATTTCCTACTTTTGTGCGAGCATTGTGTTTATAGTTGTAAGCCCGACTGCTGATCATTAGGTTCCGGGTACGAATCCCAGGTCGGGCAGTATTTTACCTACGTGCATCAGAAAGTACGTAAATGCGTAAGCCATTTTTGATCTCCGACGATTGTGTATCTGCGGTTGTACAGTGTCCGTATTGTGTATAAAATATTTATCTGTATTTAGCGTATAAAATATATACTGGCCGCCATACCGGGAATTCAGTCTTGGGGATATTATTTCCACTATTACTTTTTTATAGAATAAGGGTGACAAAAGAGTACACGATCCACCTGATAGTAAATGGATGCTGTGGCCATCTACATCTACATTTAACCTAGATTAAGAATCAAAATGTAGATGTGTTGTCTCCCTGAGGACTAAGATGCAATACCTCGATTCCAGTAATACAGGTCTCTGGTTCTCTACACTCACCATACGAAACACAGCAGCATTAAGCTGCTGTTTTACGCTGATATTCTGTTAGAGCATTGTGCTTTCCCGGTTCAGCCAACCCATTCGTTCTACATTCATAATATACGTTAAATTATTTATACATTGCTGTGTACATGCTTTAGCTCATTTCTAAAAGAGTAATGGTTTTGGAGCAGTTAGCGTCTGAGGCCCTGAGTTATCACAGCTCTTTTTACTGGTTGATGATGTAGCAGCGCTGCCGTCGCCGCCACAAGCGAAAACACACCGAAGCCTAAATCGCGCTATCAACATTCCGAATCATAAACAGTATATATAGAACATCTCCGAACTATCACAAGGAGTGTCGGCCGCTCCCCGGGCATAACACCTTGCCCGGCGGGAGATCTCCCTTTTCCTTCCACGGCCACAGTGGTGACCCCAACGTGATCTGAACACGCAACCAAACAACCTTCGGAAACTTCAAGCTTCATCATCGTCATAGAATACCACACCCATTCGCTCCCGAGCAGATATCGTCTGCAGTTTTCATATCCTGCAAGCCATCTAGCTTCACAAGGTTCATCGCAGCACTGGAATAATAATGCTTCCTGTTCCTTCAAGCTACTCTCTGCGCCATACAGTGTTCGGCACGGCTCTGAGCTTTACTGCTCGCCTCTGCTTCACGGCACTCTCGCAGATTACTTGCCTTCTTCTCGACTCACCGCAGACTACAAGGCAATCCACTGGCACTTGCACATTCGTCGGCAACAAGGCTGCACTAACGACCTCCGGTCTGAGCAAGGGGGTGATGTAGCGGCGCTACCGTCGCCGCCACAAGCGAAAACACACCGAAGCATAAATCGAGCTATCAACATTCCGAATCATAAACAGTATATATAGAACATCTCCGAACTATCACACGGAGTGTCGGCCGCTCCCCGGGCAGAACACCTTGCCCGGCGGGAGATCTCCCCTTTTCCTACCACGGCCACAATGATAACTAATTCAACTTGATAATGAGAAAGAACTGTTGCAGTAAAATAATGATGAAAACTTGTTATACACTTGGAAACCACAAATCCAGGGTGCACCGCAATTTATTTATTTCTTTAAGTACTTTTTTACTCCTATGATTTATATATAAAAGTATATATAGTTGTAAAAAGTAGGCTAGATTTCGTGGAAAATAATCTTTCCAAGTCTAAGTGAAATTTGCCTTTCTCATATTATGAATGACGTATCTTACTTTAGGGGATCCTTTTGAAATCATAAACATGACTCACTAGGTACAATATAATACCTTTATGATCAAGTTCGGTATAATATAAGCATGACGACTCCGTGGTGTAGTGGCATAGCAATGAATTGTAGCGCTTTGGGCCGCCAGTTCGAATGCCGCCCGGTTAAAGTATTTGTATGGCCTAAAAAATTGTTCAGGGTCTGGGATAATTATGCAATTTATGCTTGTAAACTAATTCCACGATACAGGAGGAAATCCTAGTGTGGGGATTCCGTTTAAAAAAAATTAAACAGGTTTTAGTATAAAGTTTAACTCATGAAACTAACGAAAACCGTGGGACCGTTTATGTTTATTTAAAAACTAGCTTTTTCCTCCGGGATGTTACCGGTGGTATGGTCACGTAGAAAGAATGAACGAGGAAAGAGGGACAAAGCAAATTTATATTGCAGATGTGAACGGCAGAGTCAGGAAGGGACGCCCTAGACGAAAGATAATCGACTAAATTGGCGATATTTTAAAAATGCGCCACATAAGGAGTACCCTTAAGCGACGAGCGTGTATGCGTAGATGTATGGATGTGAAGGAGCCGAGAAAGGTATGTCAGGATCGTGCCAAGTGGAAGTCAGTAACTGCTTACTCGTCGGGGTGATAAGCGTGAGTGTTTCTGTTTATGTTTTTATTTTACCTCTTAAGGGTAGAATCATCAAAACTACTGAAATACCTGTCGGTTACTCTTTAATCCTAAGCCCAAATACAAATTTTTATCGATCCACTATTTTAAGGGTTGAATTAGGGCCGATCTAGTATAGTTATAAAACATGTACTATCCATAACCATTGTTGCGCGCAACAATTAATACCTGGTAGATAGCCACACTAGTTACGAGTACCACTAGCGCCTTCTAGTATCGAGTAGTAGAACTATGAGAATCAAGATTCTTCTAGAAATTTCCATGGAATTACTTTATGGAAATATCGACACTTTTTATTTTTAAATTTAATGGGTAAACAAACAACATCACAATAACAAATGGTTATAATAGTGTTAAAAGTAAAGTAAAGTTACAGCCTATATATGTCCCACTGCTGGGCACAGGCCTCCCCTCATTTCTGAGAGGGTTTTAGGGCAAGGAAATGTTCGCCACGCTGCCCCAATGCGTGTTGGCGAACTTCACATGTCTTCGAAATATTTTTTTTCTTATTCCTTAGACATGCGGGTTTCCTCACGATGTTTTCCTTCACCGCTGAATACGTGGTAAATCAGCACTTACAATTGCAATTAACAATTTCATTGGTGCCGGGGGGATCGAACCCGGGTTACTCGCGTTCTGTTATATTTACAGCGAGCGTTAACCATCTGAGCTACCACGGCACGGCTAGTGTTAACCTGTACATTATTGACAATTGTGACATCCACACCGTTTACCACGAGCATTATGAACAAATTGTTTTTACAGGTTGAGAGTTTTATTTATCTGTACATTTTTCACTGTCGTGTGTAGTATAAAGTGTCATGCAGTTCCTTAATTACAAAGTTTCTGTAAACGCTTACACTATTTACAAAAATATCAATATGACTGAAGTTGCGTTTATAAAAATTTAGTATACAACGAATAGGCACGCACGCCTGCGTTAATACGTGATGTTCGTGTGGCAAATAGGTGTTTCGAACGACATCTGGTAGGCACTCTATAGTTAATATTATTGACAATATCAAAGCAGTCGTACCTATTATGGCAAATGTCATACAAAAGCATGGCTTGCATTTGTATTCTCCTAGACTTCAAGTCTAAGAGTTTATATCTTTGCAATAGCTGGTGGTATGACTGATAGTTATGACAGCATTTATATTTATAGTGCAAACAACGCCGAAATTTCTTTTGCACTCTTTCTAAGCTATCTGAGTATTTTATATACAAAGGATCCCAAATACAAACAGCATATTCTAATTGTGAACGGATTAAGGTCTTATAAATATGTAAATATGTATTAGGACGAATGAAGTCATTACTAGCTCGGAGTACAAAATCATACATTTTATAAGCCCTACTACATATGTTATCAACATATGCATCAAGTGTTAACTTAGTATCCAATGTGACTCCAAGATCGCGAATAGTTTGTACTCTGGTAAGATTGTGGCCGCCTATGGAATAATTATTTGTACTCCACGCTCGTTTTCTAGTAAATGTAATAACTTTACATTTATCGAGACTTAGTTGTAGTTTGTTAATGCTACAGTAATTGTTAAATCTATTCAGGTCCTCCTGGAACTCGAGGTGATCATTGGAATTATGTATAGTTCGATAAATTTTTAGATCATCCGCATATAATAAGAAATTACAACGCTGAAAGCAATTATTTATATCGTGAATAAACAGAATGAATAATAGGGGGCCAAGGATAGATCCTTGTGGCACACCAGACGTTATAATAACCGTACTTGATTCATATCCATTGATGACCACTTTTTGTGTTTGTTATATACGACTTAAACCAGCTCCAAAGATTTCCGCGGATCCCGTTGAAAGCAAGTTTTTCTAGCAGTATTCTATGATCCACTCGGTCAAACGCTTTCCGAAAATCTGTATAGACTCTATCGGTTTGCGTATTAGCGTCTATATTGTCAAACAATTCAGAAGTATAAACAATAAGATTAGTGATAGTAAATCGTTTACGAACAAACCCATGTTGTTGTGGAAGGATGGTCATATGTAATAGTGGATAGATATTATTGTGCACCAGCCTCTCCATAAGTTTAGATAAAGTGGGAAGGATTGAAATTGGACGATAATTGGCTACATCTCTTTTTATGCCTCCTTTATGTATTGGTGTTATTCTGGCTGATTTCCACATAGCTGGTAATATACCCTCTGTAAGACATTTATTATATAATATAACCAACGGTTTATATATGGTTACGGCAGTATTTTTAATGAAAATAGGGGGAATGTTATCAAGGCCTGCGCCTTTAGTAATATCTAGTGCCTTTATTTCCTTTAAGACATCTGCATCTGATAGCTGTATGTCACTAATAATGGTGTTATTGAGCACACCATTGTCTATATCATCTATATGGTCAATACAGAAGGAGTCAGATATATTAGTAGGCTGGAAAACTGAATAAAAGAAGGAAGAAAACGGGTTACAAATTCCCTCAGGACTATCCGCCTCTGTTCCGTCACAGTGAACACTATTTGGAATATCTGATTGATTTTGACGATTATCTGTGTGTCTTATACTGATTTCATATATTTGTTATAACAAATCAATGATTCTTTCTTAAACCTATCCCGATACATTGAAAATGTAGAATAATCAGATTTGTTTTTATATACTTTCCACTTAATCCAAGCTTTGTTTTTATTTAAGAATAAATATGTGTATCAATGCAGGGGTAAACCATACTGGAAATTTTGAGTTGGAATCCCGTTTAGAGGGAACGTGTTTACATATAAGACCAAATATATTTTCATAGAAAACGTTAACACTTTCTTCGGCAGTTTTGTTTTGAAATAGTTCACACCAATTAATTTCTAATATATCATTATTGATTTGTTTATAATTAGCATTCTTGTAAAAATATCTTAAACGTGGATTCGTTGGCATGGGCTGGCATAAGTTATTATCAATTGGTATTAAGAGGTAATAAGGAGGATGATGTACGTCAGGTGGGAGTGATAGGCGCAGAAAAGGTTTTACTGTTGTGTACGTTAGTTAGGCATAAATCGAGTAACCTATTAATATTATTTTTAAAAATATTCACTTGTATACAGTCCATGACGGACATGAAATTTACTAAGTGAGAATATGGTGGCGTAATATTGCTTAAACCTAGAAGTTTTGCTTGAGTTACATCAAGACAAGGAAAATTGAAATCGCCAATTAAATAATAGTTATCATATCCATTTAACTGTATAATCTCTTGTAGTTTATTAAAATAAGTAAAATATATATCAGAATCTAGACCGGGTGGTATGTAATTCGCGCTTAATAAATAATGAGACTTACCGATGCGAAATTCTAATATAATATGATCTATGATGGGTGGGATATCGAGGGGGGCAGTGGGGAGTGCGGGCACGCAGCGCACTGTACACAGCGAGCGCAGCACAGCCACCAACACACCGCCACCATCGTGACGCTTTTTACAGTGCGATCTCGGTCGCAACGGAACACGTTGTAACGAGAATCCACAAATTTATTGTTTACAATGCAAACATGTAACCAAGTCTCGCTTAATATTATAACATCATAATTATGCGATAATATGTTCATGTAAATAGTATTTAATTTAGTTCTCAAACCGCGACAATTTTGATAGTAGACTGATAATACATTGTTATTTATGTTATTAAATTTTGTATCGAAAAATATATGGTATTATTGCATACAAATCGTTAGAGCCACAGTGGGTACAGAGTAGGATATTCAGTATAAATGCACTCGTTGAATTGTAGGAACATGGACTTTGTTTATTCATTAATTAAAATATCGGCAACAAAAACAGATAAAAAACAATTATGCGTACCTGAATAGATATTAATGTTATGCCGTGAATATTATGATTGGAAATAATAACAGTAATTAGAATTTTGGAAGAGTAATTAAGCAGATCAGATATGTAACAATTTAACTAAAGTGTATGTCTTTCATATAATACTAATAGGATATTAATTAAATTTAAAAGAGTGCACTTTAAGTTTGAGACACGAAGGTACAAAAAAAGTACACCGCATGTATCTAGTCTATTGTAATAACAATATTTACTTATAAAAGAGTGATTACTTATAATAATATAATATGTGGGACGTTGACTTAACCATTTGGGAATATATATTCTCTTGTGACACATAATATCATGATAAAAGTTGGTTAGGTTTACATATGTAGGCGTAAATAATTTATTTTTAAACCTGTTTATGACGTTGCAATGCTGCCTGTTATCATCCAAGTGATGTTCATTTGATTCGTGCGATGTCCTGGAGGGATCTGATTGCGATAGCGGGTGAAGTATCGTCTTGCGAGCCAGACCGGTGCCATGTTTAACCCACACATATTTATATTCGTTTTTCTTAGCAGCCTACCGGCACTGACGAAACAACAATTTGTTATTCATCGTTAAATGCTCGTTAACGTAAATGGTGGCAGGCAGGCCAGGTACGGACAATGATGTTGAATTTAACCCTTTTGTAGCACGGCAGCACGGCAACTTGCTTGCTATTTTATGGTATGTATTTTGTTCTCAAGTAGTTGTATTTGAGATTTAAAGCCGTTATATTGTGATATATTCTGTTCTACAGTTTTCAGTCGACTATCAAGTAAGTCCTGTCGTTCATTTGAGAAGCTAAGTGATTTCTATATTTCGCACAGTCGGGTGTTAACTTCGTGCAATGATTTATTAAGGTTGATTATCCATGTTAAGTTTCAACACATTATCATTAAATTCTGATAACGCAGAGGTAATATTTGATAGCTCGCCCTTTAGGGCTGTATTTACCGCGGTGGCAATGCTATTTGTGATGAAATCGCTAATGGTTTTATTCCATATTTGCATTTGATTATCAAATTTTTCTTCAAATTTAATCATATTTGTATTAGTTTTATCGTTTTACATTTGTTTACATTTACGGGTAGTTATAAAACATTCGCCGCTAATCTTCTTTTCCGATGCAGGAATATCACCGTCTGATGAAAACACATTCGGTGGTGTGCGTTGTAAAGACACCGTAGTGTGCAGGTATATCTGTAGTTACACAGATGTGAGAGAGTTAAAAAATATAGCGCTGTCCTTACACCTACCGGTGAGGAAGTGAGGTCCCCGCACTGCCACAGTCCGACGATATTATGTGAGAACGAGATGGCAATTGCTGATTTATTTTTTTTCACTCAATCCACTAGAATGAACTACAATCTTAGTACAGTAATCACGACACTAATAAATATCGCACTATGATCGATTTTTGTGTACATACAATTAGATAATTAAGGAAGTCGTTAGTACAAGATACCACTCTCAACGCTTGTTGCGGACGGATTGACACTTAGTCAGTCGGGACCTATATGTACTCAAAAATTATAGATGTTTCCTTAGCAGAAGGATTTGAAATTATCTGAGACCATACATAAGGTCGGTATAGACCGCGACCCGGGTCAGAGTTGAATTGGCAAAACAAGCGAACACTTCGAAGCGATACAACTGCAAACTTCAGTGATCAGTAGTAAAATTGTGTTTTGTTATTAGTGTGGTTTTAAGTTGTTATTAGTGTTCTGTAATTAAGGTGTCAATTTTGGTTTTTTTTTATAGGAGAGAGGGCAAACGAGCATATGGTTCACCTGATGGTAGTACCGCCGCCCATAAATAACTGCAACACCAAGGGAATTGCAAATACGTTGCCGGCCCTTTAAAAAGGATTAGGCTCTTTTCTTGAAGGTTCCTGAGTCATATCGGCCCGGAAAAATCTCTGGTGGTAGTCGATTCCACAAGGAAGTTGTGCGAGAAAGAAAACTTCTTTTTAATTGCACGGTGGTGGACCACTAATTATTATTATTAAATTATTCCGAACCATTCCTGAGAGCACTCCCGATAGATGCGATTAAATACGCTAAGAGGTGGAATATCTCTTTTCAGTGCCAATGAGTCATGCCGATTGGAAAGAGCTCGGTCACCGACGATTTAAACAGCTCTGCGCTGGATGTGATCAAATGGAAAGAGCTGCACTGGAGAGCCCCAACCCAGAGATTGGAATTATATGAATACTAGCTTTCTTCTACGTAGAAGTAATGAACAAACCACCGGGAATTCACTTCAGTCCATTGTTTAATGTTGTCAATTTAAAACTTTTCTTTAGAAAATATAAGTGAAAAAAATAATCGGCTGCCAAAACTGCTAAACTGCTGACTAATTTTCTGAACTGATTTTAATAAGAGGATTTTAATAAAAGGAAATGCTTAATGCTCTTCTCAACCGATTTTGACGATATGTGGTATTCAGATAGCTGGAAACATTAAAAAGGCGAGGCTACCTTTTATCCTCAAAATTTACTAAAGAGAACGCGGTATGACGACTTCTACACGGAAGAAAGCTAGTCTTCATATAATTCTTTAAATTAGTATTTTATTAATTTATGATTACCTTTAAAATAACAATTTAAAGCGACAATATTTTACGGTTTACCGGTATCAGTAAAATTTTATTACACTCCTATCACTGTTGTTTTTACACATCGATATTTTTTATTTTTGACTCTAATATTCATAAAACATAAATATTTGTGAGTTACTGGTGAAAGGATATACTATTTTTATTCAAATTCTAAATGCGGCTGTTTTTCTGACTCGTAACTGTCGCATAAATCGGCGTTTTTGAAAAAAAAATGCACCCACAGCGTCCCAGCCAAAAATTGACAACGACAGTGATGTTACAAGAAACGTGTTAGCATTTATAGGTGTGAATACATATGTTAGTAACTACACGGGCACCGACAACTCCCCGTTCTATTATGTATGTATTATATTATTCTATGGCTGTAACGGAACGGCCGTAAAATAAAAAGTGTCGTACCTTATTTCACCATCTAATGTTTGAATTTTGGAAAATACTTTCTTAGTCTTGGAAAGATGCCTACGTCATTAAAGATAGCTACTTACCAAATTTCAGATTTCTACGTTTAGTTTTTTGGACTGTGTCTCAATACAATATTTTTCGTACAAACTTTATTTTTAAAGCCCTGGGGTAAATTTTGAAAAAATAAAAATGTGTATTTTGTTATTATAAATCAAGTGTATATATGTTATCTATATGATCAAGTGATTAATCAGGATACTCACACACATTTATAATACCCGGCCAATATGAATGATGACAAATAAAATTAGGTTATGTAATTCATTCTGATTTAAACTTCATTATTTTTCACATTGTTTGGTAATTATGATTATTGGTAAGTAAATGTTGGGAAATTTTTTATAACCTAACTGAACCTAACCTAACCATGTTAATCACTTTAAAGGTAATAAGTTAATAATGTACTAAAACTGAAATCAACAAGTGCAAACATGTGAAGGAAGGGAAAAAACACTTTGCAGTATCTTTTTTTTTTTTTTTTTTTTATAGAAGAGGGGGCAAACGAGCATGTGGCGCCCCTGATGTTAAGTGCCACCCGCCGCCCATGATCAACCGCAACACCAGGGGAATTGCAGGTGCGTTGCCGGCCCTTTAGAAAGGAGTAAGCTCTTTTCTTGAAGGTCCCCAGGTCGTATCGGTTCGGAAAAATCACCGGTGGTAAATTATTCCACAGAGAGGTTGTACGCGGAAGAAAACTCCTTTTGAAACGTACAGTGGTGGACCGCCAAGCATCCAGATGGTGTGGATGGTATCGGGACGTTTGCCGTGTAGTGCGTTCACGAAATTTGGCGGCTGGTATTAATCCGAACAATTCCTCAGAGCACTCCCCGTGATAGATGCGATAAAATACGCAAAGAGATGCAACATCTCTTCGCAGCGCCAGTGAATCGAGCCGATCGGAAAGCACTCGGTCGTCGACGATTCGAGCCGCTCTGCGCTGGATGCGGTCAAGTGGAAGGAGCTGGTACTGGGGAGCCCCAGCCCAGAGATGGGAACAGTATTCCATGAGCGGCCGAACCTGCGCCTTGTAAAGTTGCAGGCGGTGTGCCGGCATCAAATACTGTCCCGCTCTGCTGAGCACGCCAAGCTTTTTAGAGGCCAATTTGGCCTTCCCCTTCCAAGTGACCACGAAACTGCACGTCACTCGATATGTCGACGCCGAGGATTCCGATACTGGCTGAGGCAACAAGGGGAGTGCCTTGAAACTGAGGGGATACGACAAAGGGGTTCTTTTTAGCGGTTAACGCGCAAACTTGTGTCTTCTGGGGGTTAAACTGGACTAGATTTAGTCGCCCCCAATCCGAGACTCTGTCCAGCAGAGACTCGACTTCAGACACAAGTTTGTCCCGGCACTCAGAGACGTTTTCCCGAGAAATATTTGCTCGGCCGGTGTAAAGAGCATCACCAGTGCTGTCATCTGCATAGCAATGAATGCTACGGGTTTGCAACATATCATTGATATGCAGAAGAAACAGCGTTGGCGATAGCACGCAGCCCTGTGGAACACCAGCATTAATAAGCTTGCAATCGGAGCTTGCACCGTCTACAAAGACCTTGATGCTCCGATCTGCAAGAAAACTGGTGATCCAATCGCACAATTTCTCGGGAAGCCCATAGGAAGGGAGCTTCGAAAGAAGCGCTTTGTGCCAAACCCGATCGAAGGCCTTCGCAATGTCCAAACTAACGGCCAATGCCTCCCCCTTGGACTCTACTGCCTCCGCCCATCTGTGAGTTAGGTAGACCAGAAGATCACCAGCTGACCTACCACGGCGAAAACCGTATTGGCGGTCACTAATCAGCTGGTGATCCTGAATGCAGCAACGGGATATTCCTTCTTTAGCGTTAATAAAAAAATCCTTTGATAAAAAACTTAATTCCTATTATGGTTAACTGTTAAATATGTGACATAAAAAATAAAACAAACCTAACCTAACTCTCATCATCATCTTTTTATTAATTTGCTCAGAAAGTAAAGGACTTTATTCTTTTCGTCAGATCAATTTAATCATTTCAATAGTTTTTGTGACATTGCCTACTCATATTGGGGATTATTCATATTTCCCTGGCAGATCCTAGACAAAATCTGGATGCAGGATGTATAAAAGCTGTATTAGTTTTGTCGATTACATTTAGAGATGTGGTGTTTGTTCCATTGTCTGTAATGTGACGTATCTGTTAAAGACTGTGGTCACATTTTATATTTATCAATTATTATATTATAAGTGAGATTGAAGAATTTTGGGGTCCTGCTGCGATGGGTCTTGTAGTACTCATTTATAACTGCATGGATAGTTTCCACAAATTTATCTTCCAAAATGGTACATCTTCTAGACACTGAAAACCATTTTGTAGTTTATAGAGGTCAAGTCAAGAGGTAATGTAAAGGTTAAGGGAGCCCAAAATCAATCACCCAGCTATGGAGTTTCTCTGTATGAAATTTATGAAGAGGATATCTGCAAACAAATAGGCGCTGACATAATCCTGCGAATCAGTAGACTGACGTGGTATTGGTTCCACAATATATTTCGAAGAATTGACAACTAGCAGGAAAGAAAATTTCATCAATTTCATGATCGTCACGCACATGGATACCGCATTTTTTCAAACTGTTAAACTTTCTACTAAAACTAAAGAAACGTAATACATATATTTTGAAACACAATACAATAATATGGTCAAACGCTTAAGTTTAACTAAAGTCAATTGTGTATAATTACAATAGAAGCAGCACCTATTTGTAGTCAGTTAACTTTAGGTATAGACATTTCGAATGATAGCCGTTACATATTTTTGAATAATATAAAAAAAACTTAAGAATCATATTTAATACAGGATATTAAATAATCGCTTAGTAAAATATATAATTGAATTGTAATCAAATAAATCAATTTAATTTCTGTTTAGTTGTAAGTGACATGAAAGATTACAATAAACTTTAGAAAGGTCTTTGCTGGAATGATAATAATTTTGCACCTAAAGTGTTTTGTATTTATACTATCACGATATTTTGATAAATTAGGAAGCTGTTGATATCATAATACAAAAATGAAAAGGAAATATCCACCCCCAATATTTATCTCTGAGCATCTCAACTTATCATGAAAGGCACCTTTAATTTACTGTTTTCTATGTCTGGAAAATTTTATAAAGGAATTTCCTTTTAGAAAAAATAAGCCATTAAATTCGTTAAAAAGAAGATGCGACAGTAATGAAAACTCGTTAAAATCGGCAGCATAACAAGTGACCACGATCAAACACTTTGTTACTAGCGACGTATTTTGTTGTTATACTACTTAAAACAAATAATATATTAACATTATTATCTTTTATTCCATTAAATAATCTTAAAACTTTGAATGTTTTTATTAAAATAAATATCTGAAATGTAGATTCTATAAATAGTCTTAAAACATGACATAATATTATGCCTTTCACTACAAAACTTTACCATCTGTTTGAGGTGTATGTTCAGCAATAGATTTCTGAAGGGCTGTAATGGATGAATGAAAGAATGAATGAAAAAAGTTAAGTAGTACGATAAAAAGTTAAATCGTTTTTGCTTAATCTTTTACAGTTCTACATTATTTATAGCAAATTTTGATCCCATTTAATTGTTCTTTAAATTTCCAGATTTAATTTTGATCCCATATAATTGTTTTTTAAAGTTCCAGGTTAAATTTTGGTCCCATATAATTGTTCCTTAAGGTTCCAGATGTGAAAAGTACTCAAACTAAATGAGCTAGAATATACCTATTTTCGAAATAAATCTTTTTTTGTCTAATTTATTTATTCATTTTTACATAGAATTTACTTTAACATATAACTGAAGAGAAACTTACCCAGACAGACTCTGGAAAAGGAGTCTTAACACCTATTACATCATAACAGCCTATATAAAGTCCACTGGTGAACAAAGGAATCCCATGATAGATTGCTTTATAGAGAAGATATATGCCATAGTTGCCAAGATTGGCAGGCGGAGTTAGATTATCGATAACAACTCAAAAAAATAGACATTTTCTATTTTTTTTTGCGTTGTTATCGGAAAACGCTGTTGTCTATCTACTGTTTAATTTTTCTCTATTGCCGCTTGCGATATTAACGGGGTGATGCTAATTTATATGTCTGAATTGTATTAGGTAACATTTTGACTTGTAGCTCATCAAGCGGTCCGCCCATTTTTTGGCTAACAGATACTGGAACACATTCTTATAGTATGTGTTTCAAGTAATGTATTCTTGCTGTTATAACTTTGACAATAGCTTTTTTCAAAAATTATTGTTGTTTGTGACAATGACAGTGATTATCAAGTTTATATAATCAGGGATTAAAATGTTCTAAAAGGTTCCGAGAGCTTTCCATCCTTTCAGTAATAGTAAATTCAATGGGTTGTGAAATTTGACGAACGAACTTGCTTTGTAGTAATAAAGACCTTTCATTTCATTTTATTACGTTTTATCAATCCTATTTCCTAATCCCATTTCTATGCTTGATTGCGATTCAACCTATTCAAAAGGAGACGGGCGAAAGTTCATAGAAAGCTAGGCCTGATGTTACAGCAACGATGACTGTATTATTTTATTTATATATTAATACCATTTTAAAAACAGTGGTAGAGCCACGGGGCAGCTTTGCTGTTGCACGTATGGGCCGGCTCAAACCGGGGTGGTACCACGACCTCACAGAATACCGGCGTGAAGTGGAAGCTCTGCTTCCGCGTTTCGTCTGGTGAGTGCAGGTGGCCGGAGGCCCAAATCCCCCCCCCCCATCAACATGGTAGCGGAATTAAATAATGATTGACTACCCCAGGAGGGTACCAGCACCCCTGGAGAATCCCTCGCTGAGCATCCACGACCATGTTTCTCCACTTCTGAGCGTGGGTGCTCAGGCTGCCCCGCGTATTCTGGGGGGGGGGGGGCAAAATTCCGCTCAGGACTACAACTGCTCGGGGAAAACGGAGCAACAAGACCAAGGCGACCCCTGCCACGCTGTCCGTGAATTTCTGCAATATCAGGGGACTTCACTCTAACCTAAACGCCGTCCACTACCATCTCGAGACGGCGAGGCCGGCTCTGCTCTTTCTGACCGAGACGCAGGTGTCCTCTCCGGCTGATGTCTCGTATCTCTCCTACCCGGGGTACAAAAAATTTCATCGAAGCCGGCGAGGATCGAACTCGGTTTGCCTCGCGTACTGTGAAATTCACAGCGAGCGCTACCATCTGAGCCACCACGGCTACGATAAGTACGATAACGTCTGTAGAATTTACACAGACTTAAATAATTAGCTTTATCCCGCAGTTTTGCTCGTGTGGACTTTAATTTAGTAAAATAATTATTATAGCATATTATAAATAGCATAGTAAATATTATTTGTTTAGTTGTAAAGTTATAAATTAGTTGTAACGCCTTTGTTTTATAATCAGCTCGTAAAAGTCTGCTTGACGTAAGAATCCGCCCAGTTTTTCATTCAATCTTTTTTTATTTATTTATATACACATATCAATATATAAAAACAGTTTTATAGTAAGCTCGTACAAAGGTTCTACTCATTCCATAATTTGCTGAAATATCTTCCAGTAGACCCGTAAAGCATATGCCCATAAAGGACTCATAAATATATTGAAATGGCAAACTTACTAGTAAACAAATTTTATGCAAAATTTTACGTAAATTATAGTAAATAATACTATAAATAAAAATAAAATAAATCAATACATAAAAATAATAAATACGACAGTTCCATATGATAAATATAAACTAATACTAATATAATATACTAATATATATTAATTAACAGAATGCAAAGAAGATATCTCGACGTTTCTTAAATAACAATAAAATGTCGGAATTCTTTATATTAGTAACTTAACAAACTGTGACTTAATGGAAAGTTAAGAAGAGTTTTAACAAGGGATCTACGAGGTTTATCCGGAGGATGGGTGAAGGAAAATCGGCATCTTAGGTATGTGGGAGAGGAAGGGTTGTGCTAGATGTTATAGAGGAGACATAACAATCGAGTATTCCTTCGAAGTCGCATTAGGAGCCAATGGAGTTGCTTGCGAAACTGAGATATTCGGTCAAATTTCTTGAGCCCAAATATAAAGCGGATTGACAAATGCAGAACCAGAAGTCTCGTATTTTTCAACCTGATCCCTAGCGCTTACCTATGTGATGTTATCATGTCAAAAATCGGATGATTATACTACGAATAAGGTGATTCTCACATTTTCCGTAGTTGCTCTGTACAAACTCTATATGTATATATATATATATATATATATATATATATATATATATATATATATATATTGAACTGTTATTTATTTATTTACACTTTATTGCACCTTAATACCTATGACATTTTCTCCCAGTCATGGCCTTCATTATAAATTCACATTTAGTTTATGTCGAACTGTAAGGGTTTTCGAGGCTGAATGGTCTAGCCTATCTTACTCGATCGATACGCTTTATATATACTATGATCTTTCTCTTTTGCATTACCAACCTAACGTTCTTTTATATTACATCTATGACTACTATCTTCGCACAAGAAGTATTTAGATAATGTATTGATTTGTTTCTAGAGATAGGAATAGATGATGCGGGTGTTACATGTTTCATCGTTATACCATAACTATTTTCTACGGCAACTCTATTACAGTTATTCAATTTAGGAAGAAGGTTTGGTTTCCTTTCTCCATTAACCACAACCTCGCACCTAGAGTAGTTCACCAACTCAACTTGAACTGGTTAACTCGAGTCGGCGGCACTCTATCTAAGGAAAGTTTTGTAGAATCTTCTAAGATTTGCTGTGGGAGCCAGCACCCATCGTGACAAAACAGGATTTGTTTGTTAATGTATGCGCAGATAAATGTGTTAGATATGCGAATTTGACAAGTAATCGGAATGTATACCTCCAATTTATATCAGTTAATTGCTAATATTTAAATTTTATTATATATTTTTGAATTGTTTATATTTAGGCGTTTTATTTCCCAGTTTTCCGTGGGAATCAAAAAATCAGCTTAGTTACTGTTCTTAGAGACTAAGGGAAGAATAAAAGGGAACATTCGAGTTTAGTGTGAGCAAATTTTCTCTATAAATACAAAAAGAGATTTGAGTGCGCTTTCAAATATTCAAAACACAAATTTTTGACGGGTCTATAGCGCAGTAGCTTAGCATAGAGTTGCAACGCTTAGGGCCGCGGGTTCAAATATCGCAAGGGACAATTATTTATATGTTATAAAATTGATTTATACGGGTTTAATGTTTTTCCGTGTGAAAAATATGTATGTAAACTCCCTCCACGATAAAGAAGAAAAGTAGTGTATTGTGTAAGTGAAGTATTTATACAGTCTAAGCTCACGAAAAACCGCAAAATTCAATCGCTCATTCAACTTTCGTAGATGTATTACTTCAATTATATAATGTAATCAAATAATTATATATGATAAGGAACTCTTCTCCCTTCACCTCTGCACTTTAGTTAGTTATATATTTCACCCGTATCAATCCAAATCATATAATCCATTTTGTTACCATTCATAGGAAATTCATAAACAAATAAAAATAGTGAGGCAATGTATTTGGAGACCGATGTTCAGCAGTGGACTTTGCAAGATTGTAATGACGATGATGATAATAAAAGACAATAAAAAAACTTTATCTTGCCTGTTAAATGCACAGGTTTAGTACAATGGAGTGTTTTTGACGTGCATGCCGGAAGCCCCGCGTTCCGCATATGCTATTAGAGCGTGCACTCATGTCAGATATTGGACCTGATAACAATAAGGTTGGTAAAACAATGCATTGCTATTCACTTTATTCGACTTCAATTTTCTTTTCGGCTCTGACTAGTTTAATCAGATGTATTCTCAGCGCTTTGTGTCTGACTTACAATTGTTAAAACTTATCGACTCGACTATACTTTCCAACTATTGTTCGCTCGAGGCAATATGAAAGCAAAACAAATATACACTCTTGTGTTCCATTGACCTGAGTGGCGACCGAGCGAGTCGTTTGCTTTATACCATATATACTGCATAACACTCTACACTCAGGCGTTAGTTGATAAGCATATACAATATACAATTACCATTATAGCCTATCAAAGACCACTACCGAACTTCTCCTCTATAGATTGCCTGGATATTTGCCATAGTTGCCAACTTGGGTAAGCGGGTTGGCAAATAAATTTTTTTTATCAGGCTTTCATCAAGAAGATGCTGCTGCCTAATTTTATATATTAA
The DNA here is from genome assembly GCA_907164705.1 of Parnassius apollo. Classification (NCBI taxonomy): domain Eukaryota; kingdom Metazoa; phylum Arthropoda; class Insecta; order Lepidoptera; family Papilionidae; genus Parnassius; species Parnassius apollo. Next base: position 3,071,646 of record CAJQZP010000196.1, read on the forward strand.
TACATGAAAGAAAAGATTTAAACCATTTTTAAGCACATTGTTGCACGGTGGGATGTGAGATTTGACATAGTTAAAATTTATATGGAGAAGGAACACAGAAAACTAAAATTTGTTGCAAATATGGGTTGGCAATACATTAAATTAAATAAAACATACATTGTTGACGTTCATACTGTCAAACTCAAATTTATACAAGTAAATGTCGCTTGGAAAAATAGTCGTTTGTTAACGTTCATACTGTTGACGTTTCAGAGTACTAGGGTATATTAATCACTACACTAGACAAGACAAGGTAAAAATTATAATTATGTGCAGCTTAAAGTAAAATACAGCCTGCTCAAAACCAAAAATTTAAAGAATCACGGCCGAATTTTGACTACTAGGCGACCACTAGTTATAATAATTATTATGATATTATAAGCGAAATTTTCTATTTATATTGTGTTCATCCTTGCAATTAGTTTGTTCTATATTTTTTATATAAGATATCTGATTTTTTATAACAATAAGCACTTGAAAGTGAAATACATCTTGCTAGAAACTAAAAATTTAAAGAACCACGATCGAATTTCGACTACTTCGCGCTCACTAGTTATAATTGTATTTATATTTTAAGCAAAATTTTCTACGTAGAAAATTTTTTTCTTTTCAATTTATTCTTATTTCGTGTAGGCATTTTACATACATATAATATAGCACATGCACAAATATTAATTGGTACGCCATATGAATAGCTCTTCTGTGCGTTATATGAATCCGAAGCTCGCATCGTTTCAGCCTAACGCTTCGTCACTGCGCTACGGATCCGTTGCAATTGCAGTAGTGCGGTAAAGGAGGTGAAATATCGTTACTAATCTACGATAAATTAAAATGCAGGCAAAGGATTATACCGTAAAAGGACGTAAGGAAATTCGACTTTGAAAGATCGGCCGCTTTTTTCTCAATTGATCGCTCTCGCTTGGTATGATACTTGGTACATTACCAGAATATTTCGTTCCTATCCGCGCGTTATGGCCCATCTACGGTAGGCCTAGACAGCAAGTGACTCAATGTGCGGGTGGAGGGAGTATCAAACCAGTTCGGTCTTGTCGTTCGGCGCAAGTGCATTTTCAATTTTGTTGATGATTTTAAGTGATATTTTAGTCAGGATATAATCAAACGGACATTCGAGTGTACTCAAATATTTTTTTAGGTTAGTATCTCAATTCTTCATACAAAGTTAAATATAAACACCATTTATTTCTGTTTTTATTTCATGCACAACCTCTCTTAGGTTCAACATCTCCCATCTCAGAATCGGACTGTCTAGTAAAAATACTTAATTCTCAACCATGGTTTGTAACATCTATATACGGTCTAAGCACTCAAATTACTCACTCGTTACTGTGGCTATAGTAGGCCCGCGACTCCCGGAAAAGGCCCTTATGGTCGCGAATTCACTGTGGCCGCACTCTTGGACTTTCGTTCAACTGCTGGTTATAAAGTTTTTCTTATTTCTGAAAAAAAGACTACCCACCATACCACGTCGGTCTGAATTGGTTAATTGCTCAACTTAAAATGAAATAAAATTAATAAATAACTCTTAATTCGTTGTAAAAATCAATCTTAAAATACTGATTGCAAGTGGATGCTTCGGCCCATGGACGCCCGAAACTAACTTTAAACAAAAAAGTTGCTAGGCACTGCTGCTTGAGGACAGAAATAGATAAGAGGGTGCTACCTACCCAGATGCCATCCTAGTCAGAAAAGGAATCCTACAAACTAGGGTATATTATGAATGTAGGGGACCTTCCCTAAAGTGTCTCCGGGATTCCAAAACATATCTTAATTTGATGGTCCTCTGTTAACTGTATTTAGTTGGGCTAAGGACGCTAAGTATCGCCAAAAGAGGGTTGGTACCGTTTGTCATGGCTGTTAGGACTTCATCCAGAGGATTTTTATGACTACTCTCACCAATTGACCGAGGGCTTCTTCCAACAGCGCTCGGTGCCTGATTCTGGGTCTGAGGTTGTTGTGTGACTACTTGAGTCATATGTTGGGGTGGGTCGTAAAATTGCAATATTAAGAAATTTAAAAAATAAACTTGTTCGTCAACGTCTGAGGTTTCATCAATTTCGACCAGTCTATGCTGACAGCATCATTTTTAAGACAGTTTACGTTCATTTTAGTAGAAGAACACGGGACGTGACTTTTGGTGATCGTAATTTATAAGACAAAAACAACAGATCATGGTAAGAAAAAGCATCGGTGTTATACTGTCGTCGATGTACGGCATATT